>VWYP01026656.1:0-18589 GCA_013400435.1 Pycnonotus jocosus | reverse complement strand
CACCCGCCCTGCCCGCCGGGAGCCACCAGCGCCCCTGCTGGCTGTGACCGGAACTGCACCCACGGGGAAAGTGCCCGCGGCTGAGAAGGCTGGCACTGGGTCTGTGGGTCTGGTTGATGTTAATGCCAGAGCTATTGTGGGCTGCTTGCTTTATTATACATACTAGTAAAGAACTGTTATTTCTATTCTCATATTCTTGCCTGAGAGCCCCTCAATTTCAAAACTATAAGAATTCGGAGGGAAGAGGTTTACATTTCCTGTTCCAAGTGAGGCTTCTGCCTTTCTTAGCAGACAACTGTCTTTCAAACCTAGACAATGATCACAAGATCAGAAAGCTCAAATTTATTGGTTCAGATACCTACTTTCACAATACATAGATATAAGCTCTTTACTGCTGTATATCACCAGTAATTCTGATGTTCATTACCTTTCAGTACAATTAAAGTAGTCCTTATGTATTAGTTCCTCTGTATATGAAACAAAACCTGAAAGTCAAATTGAAGTATAGAGCTTGAATTTTTATGGACTGATAAGGTTCACTGTGCTTTCCCATTTCAGCTTGCGCTCACATTTAACAACTGCATATACAACAGATTTCACTTCTCATGCATTGACTCCATCAGAAACAATATTCTGTCCTAAGATCACCAGATCAGGACCACATATCCCTTGAAGAAAATTCACCCTCAACTAGTTAATATCTAGAATTACTTCATTCTGGAGATTTAAATAACAGAGGAAAGGATGGTATTGATTTTTGGGAGAGAGGTTTTGGTGCTTTAGATTATGATAACCCATTTCGTTAAAAGAAACCACTCATATGGCACTGCTATAACCTTTATAGGATTGTATCTGTCACTGATACGTTACACTTAACAATTCTGAATTCCTTAGGGCCTGGAATAGGAAGATTACACAAAGGATAAAAATGTATGTACCCAGGCCCCACCAAGGTAAAACTAAAAATGTAAAATTGATGGAATGAGATAGTCAAAAGAAAAAAAAAAAAATTTCCCTCCTCCAAAATAACACTTCTCCAAAATATTTTAAATTTGATAGTTAGTTAGCATACAAATATATTGACTGCAGATATTTTTCATCTGAAGTCTGTTTAAACTTTAAAAGTGAACTTTCAACACGATATGCTAAAACAGCAAAGGTAAGCCAACTGTATGAAAAATCAAAATAGGCAAAGAATGTAAAGAATGAAGATGGGAAAAGTGGCATTTGGTACACTAAAACCTTAAAGCTTGCCATGAGTACAGTAATTTTTATGTACAGAGGTGATTAAAACTCTACATGCATTTGAAAAAAAAGAAATTGTTTAAGAAAAAAAGTAATATGTTAGAAGGTATTACATTTGAGAATAAAATTACTGCATGCACCTCCATCTCATGATTTAGAGAATGATTTTTCACATACAGGGCTTTCTTTTTTACTTCAGAATAGAACGCATTTAAAGAAAGTGTCAGCTTTTTCTGATAAAATAGAAGTATTATATCAAATAAGTTATATTGAGTAACTATTTCACATTGTTCTTTTTCTTTTGTTAAAACCCTTCTTTTAGATAGTTTCTTTTTCTAGAAACCATATTTTTCTTACATTCTTGCCCCATACATTTTTATGCAGACATAATTATGCATTGAAATGACAATTTTTCTTGAATTTGATTTTCTTTTTAATTTTATGCCATCAATTAGGGAAGTGCTAATGAAGGCTTGTAGTTTTCTTTCCTTTCTTCTACAGTACACATGCACATGCAGGTCTTTTGACAATATTTGACTGCTATGTTCTTTTCTAGTAATTTAACTGGTAAAGAATGCATTATTATTGTTGACTAGACTTATTTATTTTTTCTCTTATATTATTCCTTATGCAAAAAAATTCTAAGATATAAATAAACAGAATAACAGCTTGTCTGACACGAATTAAAGTGCATAATATTCTTGACCAGTAATGGCCAATATGTTTAGAAACCATCACAATTTTCTCTAGATTAGAAAGACTATAATAATAATTTAACTTCTTGCAAAAGAAGTTGAATTATTATTATACAAAATACTTTTCTGTATAATAAGTATAGAGATATTTATTATATAGATATTTCTAAAAGAGATACTGAATCTCTTTCAGACCATCTTCTCAGGATCACTATTACTGAAGTGGTTGACTTCTGGATGTTCAGATCCAGCAAATTATATGTGATATGCTACTTCAAGGCATAAATGACCTAATCACACAACAATAATTCTTTTGTAGTATAAGATGGTGGTGTATGACATATGGCCTGCTGCCAAGCCATGCACACTACTAGGAGAAGTAACAATTGCTACACATTGGAAGACATTTGCCTTTAGCTCTAACGCAGCTAGTGAGAGGGATTCACCAGCAGGAGGGATCTCTAAAAGTTCCCAGGTGATCCATATTTGTATAAGGCTTTTGAGCCCACAGTGGCCTATCTTCTACTTGATAGATAACAGATGAGATAGGCAGCATATATGGAAGGCCAAGAGCAACGTCCTGCAGGTGAGTTAAGGCAATACCAAGAACAAATACAGTGGTAGAATATATTGAGAACAACGTTAAGGACAAGACTTGAGGGTGTTGGTTGACAAGAAGCTCAGCATGACCCAGCAATGTACTCTTGCATCCCAGAAAGCCAGCTGTGGCCTGGGCTGCATCAAAAGTAGCATGGTCAGCAGGTTGAGGGAGGGCATGCTGCCATTCAGCTCTGCTCTTTCACACTTGCTGTACCACAAAGATGGAAAAGAGAGCTGGAGCACCTCTCCTATCAAGGAAGGATGCAAGAGCTGGTGCTGTTAGGCCAGAGGAGAGAAGGCTCCACAGAGAACTTAAAGGAGCCTGCCAGTGCCTAAAGGGGGCTACAAGAGAATTGGACAGGGACTTTTGACAAAGCATGTAGTGATGGGACTAGGGGTAATGTCTTTAAATTGAAAGTGGGTTTGGATTAGATATTAGGAAGTTTTTGTTTGTTTGTTTGTTTGTTGTTGTTTTTTGTTGTTGTTGTTCTCTGTGGGGCACTGGAGGAGGTTACTCACAGAAGCTGTGGGTGTCACAACTCTGGAAGCATTTGAGGCCAGGCTGGATGGGGCTTTGAACAATCTGTTCTAGCAGAAAGTATCTCTGCCCATGGCAGGAGCATTGGAACTAGGTAATCTTTAAGCTCCCTTCCAACCCAAACCATCCTGCAATTCTAAGATTCTATGCTTTCAACCCAGCCTACTTTTATGGTTTTATGATTCTATGAAACAAATCAGGACTGGCTTGCCACCTGCCTCTTCATATAATGTTTACACATTCTATTTGCTCATGAGAAGAATGAGAAGACAAATCATGAATGGGAAAGGAAATTCTCAGAGGGATCTCTGCACAGCTCATTTCATATTTTTTATGTTAGATGAACAACATGAGAGAACCACCAAGTATAGAGCATAAAGTTACTCTCATCGTCTGCAAATTGTCATTCTGTCACCTCTCCATTTCTACTACATAGGACTAGAAAGGTGTCTTATGTAAGATTTAAGAAATATCTAGTATGTGTAAACTTCTAGCTCATGGTATTCTAGATTGTACTTGGTAAAGTATCGACTTGATTGTTGCTTGAGTATGCTTGATTGTTGGTAATTAATTTTTTGCACCAGAGTTCTCAAACAGTGTTATTGTCTTGATGAGGTATCACTCTTTACGAAGTGGCAAATACCTTTTCCTGATGCATTGCTGTGGTGGATTTAACTTTGCCTCTCTGAGACCCCAACCCAGTCAAACTCTTTCCTTACCTCCTCAACAGGACAAAGGAGAAAATAAGGTGGACAAGCCCATTGGTTGACAGATCACTCACCAAATACCATCACAAGGGAAAGAGATTCAGCTTGGAGAAGATTTATTTTACTTATTTTCAGTTAAAAATAAAGTAGGATGGTGAGAAGCAAAGACAAAAACAGTAGGTTTTTTTAGTGGAACTGAACACTTTTGCCTCCATCCCACCTTCTTTCCAGGCTTAACTTCACTCATGACTTTTCAACTTCTTCCCCTCCCAGGGCAGTTTCTTCATGGGCTCTCCATTGACTTCAGCTTCCTTCAGGTCATATCCACCTTCTGTGGTATGGAATGCTCCATGGGCTGCTTGAGAACAACCTGCTTTATCACGGCTTCTCAATGCGATGCAGGGGAATCTCTTCCCCAGCCCCTGAAGCACCTCCTTCCACTCCTTCTTCTCTGGCCTTGGTGTTTGCAGGGCTATTTTGCTCACATTTGCTCAATCTTCCAATTTATTGCTCAGCTTTTTTTACCTTTTTTAAAGCAGATTTTCCAGAGATGCCACAAGATGGGCTGAGGGACTCAGCTGTGCTCTGCAGTGGATCCATTTGAGCTGTCTGGATCCACTTGTATTTGGCATGGGGCAGTCCCCAGCCTCTCTTTTTAGAGGCTGTCCTTTTAGCCTCCTCGTCCACTGCAAACAGCTTGTCACACAAACTAAATGCATTTGCCAGTCCACGGTGTGTCACACGGATATTACAGTGTAGTTTAATGTCTTATAAGCCAATCAGTTAATACTTTGATCATAAGTCATTAAGACTAACAAAATCATTGGTAAAACAATTAATAATCTGCATTCATAAATCTTCTACCTTTTATGAAGCATCTTTTTTGGGTTTTGGTCCAATTTCTTCTTATTCAACTAGAAACATGAATTTGAAAAATATCTGTGGATAATTTATAGATAGATTTCCCTCATTTCAGGCTGCAGGCCTATTGTTGAGGTATTTTGTTAAGACAGTTTGCCTGCTGCACACTCTGCAATGTTTCCAGGAACAGATGGGAGTAGACGGAATTGTGACTCTCAAACTGTTCCAGTGGCAGCAACATCAGCTGGAATTTGGTTAGATGCCTGCAAGAGCTGAGAGTGAGAATCCTGAGAAGTGCTCTAGCAAAGATCTTTACACAAGGCTTGGTATCTGCTTCTATAGCTTACTGTAGTCTCCATAGGGAAGGCAAGAATAAAGCATGTCATTTTAATCCTCCTAGCTTTTTCTTTGCTCACCCATTGCAGAACAGTCCTTGATAAAGTGCAGGGTAACTGTTAGGAGGTTTCCCTGTTATAAGACAAGTCCAGAGTCTTTAATTATCTGTTTTCCATATTGCTGAATGAAATAAATGGAATGTGTGGTGTACAAAAGATGCTTAGACAAACTGACGCACACAAGTGTAATACTTACACATTCAGATGCATCATTGCTGATAACACGCATGAATTCTAAGTGTAAAAGTAGCTTCTGAGGAAAACAAAAAAAAATAACAAACAGAACAACACAAGGGGAAAGTGTAAGGGGTAAGCTTCCCAGTGACAAGTCAAGGAAAAACATTGATGTAATTAATCTCTTCCCTGTGCATCCCCTCCAGCATAGCATGTGGTAAAGCTGAAGGTTATGAAAATGTTGACTTTTACACAGATTTCCCTACTCCTGTACAATTTTCAGTGTGACCCTCTCAACTGGTTTGTCACTGCCTATGATAATGTTAGTGTGGATTACAGTGTGCTTCACCTGTCATGAGCACTATGTGCTGATTGCCTGTTGTGTTCTCTTGCATATGTATTACTAGGTACTGCTTACTGCATATTTAAATCACTACCATATTGTTACTCATTAAGTTTTGAGTTTCTCCAATATTAAGTAAACTCCACAAAGCAGTATGTAGGACAAGCAAAGCAGCAAAGGGGTGAGTTTCACATCGCAGATATTTATTTTGCTGGAGAAGCCAACAGAAAGAAAATGGGGGTTGCAGGTGCGAGAAAACAGCACAAGAACAACACAGGAGAAAAAATGCACAAGAGGAGTTCTGGAAGCTGGTCACTACAGCCTGTAAAAGGTCTTACATAACTTAAAAAGTTATAGGGATGCAGAAGAAAGACAGACTAAAGATTTGAAAATGGAAAGGCCCTTTTGCGCAGGTTAAAATACTTAAAGATCTATCCATGTAGCTTTGAGAAAGTACATAAGGGCCTGGGTGTGGATGCTAGCAGGTAGGTCTAGGTCTGAGAAAAATAAAAAAACCCTCAAACATTAACAAGACAAGCTCATGACAAAAGTCTGTGGGTGGGAAGTACCAAGCAGCGAAGACAGAAAGCTAAATATTTAGAGCAATGAGAGCCTGAGCAGTGAATTAAGAGAATAATGGGTAGAAGAAGATCCAAATGATATCAGAAAATTCCCTGATATTTTAATGATAGGAAACCTAAAAGAGTTCAACCTTCACATATGGTAGGATAGTATGGTTCACTCAAATTATTTTCATAGGCATGAAGATGCCTTCTTTCAGATAATTACCTTTTATATCTGTGCCAAATAGTTGCAAATTACACTATTGTTTCTCAAAAAAATCTTATTGTATTGATCCCTTCAACTTCTCCTCATTGTCTGAACAGATGTTTCTAACGATCTCGCTAAATGTTAAATTATTCTTATAATCCTTCTAGACTATTTTCTGAATCTTCCTTCTGAATCTGAATTGGTTTGGTCTTTCTAATCTGTACAGACAAAAATGCCCTTATTCCATATATTTAGGTCAGATCTGTAGTCTATATGTATAAATGAACCTTGCCAAATGAATATCACACTGGAAACCCACAGTATATTGAATCACAATTTAGCACACTTAAAAGATTTTCATTGCACAGCCACCATTAAAGGACCATATTGTTACAGGAGATTTATTATGCAAGAAGGTTCTGCTGAGATAAAATATTTTTCATTTCCTTAGGAAGCATACCTCTATAAATCCCTTTCCTGTGGAGATTTCCAATCTGCAGATCCAGCAATGTGGTGCATGAAAATGCCCTGCTCTGTCTGCCTGAACCCCTACTGACTCAATCGAGCCTCCATTTCGAAGTACAGAAATTTTTGCATGTGTCTTTTTTGAAGACCAAGGGTGATACAATGCACAAATAGTACAGATAAAAACTGAGGGGATTTTTGTGGCATGGCATTGCAGGAATGACATCAGGCAGCTCAGTAAATGACTCATCCAGCCAGTGATGCTAGCTCCTTTCTCCTGAGAATGAAAACATTTTTATTGTTCTTGATAAATACTCTCTTCACTTTCATCTTCATCCTACCCAAGCAAGTATGTGGGTAAGCACACAAAAACTGTAATAGATATAAAAGTTCTCCCAATGTTTGATGAGGCTGGAAAATTATTTGTAGCTCACTGTTCATATAACAAGCTACACTATTAAAGACAGAAGCAAAAATGGAAAAACTGATGGTACACGATGATTGTTGGCATAATTCCCGATATCGCACCAGATTTCTGCAGGCTAAAAGACTGGGCAAAGGAAATTAGTCCCTTAGAGGTGACTTAGGAACTGTTTCTGAGCACCCACAGAGGAATTCAGCTAAGAGTAGACTACTCTTGTCAGGAGAAAGAAGCAAAAAGAGGACACAAAGTCCCCTTTCAGTCCCATTTTGTGCTGCTGCGGAGCCAAAAGTGTCTTACTGAGGTTTGAGACATCATTATATTTCTCTCATTCCTGAATGCTGCAAAACATTTTGTCCTTTAACTCATTGGTCTTGTTTTTAGATTTGCCCCACACATTTGAAATGTTTAATGCTTAACCTAAGTATCTAAATCAACCTCAACTCTTGCTAACACACTTATGATCTCTCTTATTAACATGTTTTTGGTTTATTTTCACACAAAACATTTTCAGCTGACTTGAAAACTTCAAGCATTTTTTCAGAAAAGAAATACTTCAGATTAAAGCTTGATCTTGTTTGCAAGGAATCAAATAATAAAGGGAAAAAAGTTGTGATAGGAAAATACAAAAAAACTCACTTCCTTTTAAAGTCTCCCAACATATGTAGGGCAGGCCACACACCACAGCCTAAGCATGATATGCACATTTTTCTAATGAGGAACTAACTATAAAAAATAAATCAAATAACCTAATTCCTATTGCAACACAAATCTAAAAAATAAAAAGGCCTTGTTTCTGGAGAACCTGTAAAACAAGATATTCACATTACAAAGTTAAGTCAATATAAATAAGAGCTTGAAAATTTAGATAAAAATAAAAAAGAAAGGCTGAACTGTAAGAAAACATGTCTGAAGTTATGCGAAAGCATACTAGTATTATTCACTTACAGTGTCATATTTATATGCAAAGAGACTAAGAATATCTTCTCACTTCCATAGCTCCACAGGATGCTTTAGAGAGGTTCAGTAATACCATAGCTTTCAGATTATTATTCTTGAGAAAAATCATGTGTGGGAAAAGGAGTATTTTCTAGACTCTGGCCAGATTTTCCTCTAAAATTTAAATCTGCCAGAGGTCATTCTCCTCATCGAGCAAACAAAATGTAACATTCAGCATACACTTTCTCCATATGAGCTGATCAGTGAGCATCACCACTGTCACAGGATAGCAAACATAAAAAAGGATCATTTTAATGTAGGAATTTCTTTGAGGGATTAGTCAGATTCAATTGTGTGTGGGATCTGCCTATGGGTGAATAGAGTTTGTTAAATTGGATAATGCAAGACAGAGTCTTCCAGTACTACCAGGTCAATGGCTCTTACCTTGCTCTGGCTGGTGATGGTTGAAAATATTTTAATAAGGGTCCTGCAGAATAACTTATGCAAAACAAGTCTTTCCTGCTCCTTGCGAACAGAAATCTGAGTTAAAGCAAAGCTACCTTCACAATTTGTCTTATCTGTAATACATATTAGTGGTGTCAGCAGTGAAACAGAGGACAAGGAAAGACAACTATCTCAGAACTATCTTTGGATTCTTGTTGGTGCATAGGTGAGAGAGGGAGGCCTGTGCTGATCATCTGGGAGGTTAATAGGTCTCATTGCTAGGGCAGTAGCTAGTGCAAAACATTAATGCTCTTTCACGAGAGTCCAAAAAGGGAAAATAACACTAATTTGCAAACATATTTTCATCTGTTACTTTTTTAATTCTAGTAGGTATTAAATCTGTGTGTGAACATGGCACCTGGAAACAGATTTGAGAAACCTTTGGGAGTTTTCTTCACAGAACCCATCAATAAGCTGTTGTACTTTAGTATGGAGTAGGTCATAGTTATTTCTGTACCAGATAATGATTACCTGAAGACAATTGGAGGTCCTGAAATTTAATATTAAATGACCCCATGGATATATAAGAATCACATTTAAAGCTTGTGGGGGCTGGAAAAAAGTATATATGTACTAATAATTTCCAATAACATATACATGTAATTTTCAATGGCTGCAGCATTTGATAAATGCTGAGATGTCTTTTGGCCTACCAGTGCCTAAAGGGGGCTACAGAAGAATTGAAGAGAGAAGAATTTTGATAAGGGCATGTAGTAATAGGACAAAGGAGATGCCTTCAAATTGAAATACAATAGGTTTAGATTAGATGTTAGGAAGAAATTATTTATTGTGAAGGTAGTGAGGCACTTAAACATATTTCCCACAAAAGCTGGGTGGGTGCCCCATCCCTGGAAGTGTTCTACACCAGGTTGGATGACGCTTTGAACAACTAGTTCTGGTGAAAATTGTGGAAATTGTTCCTGCCCATGGCATGGGGGCTGGAACTGCATGATTTCTAAAGTCCCGTTTGATCCAAACTATTATATCATTATATGATAATTAATAAGAGATAATTACTTGTGTCCCCATAACTGGAAAAAAAAAAGGAAAACAACCCACCACCAAAAAAAACCACAAACAAAAANTTACACCAGAAAGCTAGTCTCTCTTTTAGAATGCATTTAAGATGTGGATGTCTTCCCCCTTAGACCTTTCTAATTATCCAGTATAAATATATTAAAAAGAGTGCTTTTTTTTAGATTTCAAAGAAATTCTTATACTGCATTTCTAACTGTCATTGGCCCTATTTGATCTCACCTAAAAGACCTTGCTTGTTAGTTGAAGCAGCTTCTAAGCTAATCATATGCATTATCAATTTTCCTGTTTTTTTGAAGATTATTATGTTCTTTTTCATATGGTGACCTTAAACAATAAATGCTTTAGAAGTGCGGTTTTTTTCAAGTTAAAGGGCCTCAAAACATCATAGACTAATGGTCACATAAAAAGTCCATGTCCCTACTAATCCATTCTCAGCTCGGTATTGAGGACATCTGAAACTGGGGAGAAATTTTGTTTATGTGTCACTTATAAAAAACTCTCCAAAACTTAAAAAAAGTAGAAAACAGAACATAAATCTAACTGAAGTCTCTTTCTGCATTTTCTTCTCCTAACCGTGCCTGTGTTTGTGATTTTTCTAATTTATTTTACAAAGTGATCTCATGTTAAGAGAAAATTCAAATCTTAAACCAGAAGCCTCCATAACTCTTACTTTTACTTCAGGGAAAAAAATGAAACTACTTTCTTTTCCATTTTATAATTATCAAACATTTTAAGATTCACCTAATTCACTAAAGAATTTAAAAAGCAGTTTTCTTCTGGGGTATTTTTCTCCATTAAGTAATTTACTTAGCAGTACAATACGGTTTTCTAGGCAAACAAAGTGTGGTCTGATTTTACATTAGGTATAAAACAACCAGTTTTCATACTTATCAAATAGATATGGAAAACAGAACAATATTCACACTTGTAAATAACACTTTTAAAAATCTATATCAATACGTACAAACAAAGAGGTACTACTAAGATTTAAACTAAAAATGTTATATCTTCTTTTTGCAAATGGAGTCATAGGGATAGGCAATTCTTCATATTATATGAAATTCATCAGTAATTTTCTTAATTTTAAAAGATTTTTTCTGTTGTTTTGTTGTTGCTCTGAGAGAGGAGAAATTCAAAATGAAAATAGAAATAAGATAAGTCACAATTCACTCAGTGTGTCAGTATATGTATAGTCTTTACAGATTTATTCAGTGCTGCTTTTTTTGATCCTGCTTCTATGTGTTCCTACTGTGTTATTTTTTCTTGTAAAACTTTTCATATGTATATTTATTATTATTATGCTACAAATGATTAGTCAACAGATTTCTCTTACAAGATCCATATTTTCATTAATATCCATGCAGCAAACTTAATTGAGCAAACAGAAGACTGGTTATTTCGTTATTGATGTCTTTGCTACATCATGAAGGCAGCAATTTAGCACTAAACTATAAATAGAAAAAATGCAGTGGATGAAACCGGCTTGTCTTGTGTTTTTAATACTCCCTTCAGGGTAAAGTATGACATAACCTAATTACAGTGGTAGAGATTTCACTGCAGGGAAAACTGTTGTTATTCCATTTGACAATCAAGTAATTATCTTCTCTACTGGATGTTTTACTGGATAATACTAATTAAGTCATTCACAAGAATTTACGTAAAATTTAGGAAATTGTGCTATTTTTATGAAAAGTTGGCCTTCAAAAATGCCAATAATTTTTAAAAAACACATTCATTTTGATGGAGTTTTTTAAATGCTACCTACCTGTCAGAGTGCTTACTCAAGCAGAAAGCACGTGTTCTTTCTGACTACATTGCTGCGTCTTATTTCAGGGCATGAACTCAGCTTGCAGTTGCCTCATTCTCCTTGGGGCTGTAGGGCTTCTGCTGAGTCTGCTCAGAGCAAGTACTGAAAAAAAGTAATAAAAGTGATGACAGAGCAGAGTAAGAAAGAGTAGGTGATAACCGGCAGAGTTAGCAGGGAGGCAACAGGAGTCAAAATTCCATTTAATTGTCCAGATGTTTCAGGAGAGGCGAAGGCCAGAACACAGTATCTCACCTAATGAAAGGGTCCGCAAGCAACTCTAACCTAAATCTCTACTTATGGGAGAATCTGCAAGCAATCCTACCCTAACCTAACCTAATTTTGTGGTTAAAATTGGGTAATTACATACTGTATCCTCATCCCCAGCTTTTTTCTTATTTCCTCCTCAGTTTTCCTTTATCTGTATAAAAGATTTGCTAATTCTTTCCAGATTATATAATCTCAAGAAAAAATAACCATTTGATTGCATGATAATACATAGTAGGTAAAATCTCTCAAATCTCTCAAAACTGTTTGAGAAATAAAGAACTTCTCACTCATTAATTTAAGTTTATTTAGGCCACTTATTATGAGTTAATAACCAAAACTGGTAGATTATAATTTTCTTTTAAATTATCAGTACTGACCTCATCCATAATATCTCCTTGTTCCCAAGGAGATACCTTTTTTTTTTGCAGGGACTACATTTTAAAAGATTACATCGAGTCAAATATTAACAACAGAATTTGCCTTTTAATTTCCTGTACTAGTATTCTGAAAATCTGCTGATACAAAATTGGGGAAAAAAAAATTCAGCTTATCCTCTCAAAATATATCTCATATATAAACATATTTAAACACACATTTTTTAATTTTATTTTTTTTCTGAAAAATATTTTCTTACCTTTAAACTTCTTTCTTTGCAATCACATTACTGGAAATAAATATCATCACACTCTTCATTGTATAGACTGAAAGAAAACATGAAATATTAGAGATAAATATTGAAAATAAAGTTGCCTAAAATATTGTTGCATCTGACATTGTTTCATTGTAAGAAATCTAAAGAAAGGAAACATGTTTTCATGAAAGTACACACAGGAAATGGCTCTGTTAAAACCCTGACATATGTACACAGAAGTTATACAAAAGTTATTTCTCATTTGTATGTGCTACGTGAGAACATAGCATATAAATGATTTTTATTGTACAAGTATAATATACTTCAAGCAACATGAAAAAATGTAATCACATATACATAATTTATTCATTTCCCTAATGTAGCAAAATTGACATTGCAGCTCCTAGTTAAGTTAATGTTAGGTGTATTTAGAGTTGTAGGTAATTACCTTTTCTGGTTTTAGCTCTGTTGTGTTTAAATCTAGTCAACACAAAATATACTTGGATTGAATTTGAAGTATTTAGTGTAACATTCCTTTGACAGTTAGATTATAATTGTCTTGCTACTTCAGTGTAAATGTAAGTTAAGGGTCTTGTTATTTCTAGTAAGTGTTGTGACTTAAAGATGAAAATGTGCCATTCTGACTTCGTTCTCCTTGAAAAGGGAGGGGAACCATCACTGACAAAAAAGAAGAAAATGTTTCATCGCCTCCACTGAACTCTAGTGGCTTAGGTGATTTGTGTTTACAAGTTTCTAGTACTTCTTGTTCAGTAACTTCATAAGATTTCAAAGCAAGGATAATACTGGATGCCATTTAAAAAAATAAAGAATAAAGCATCATAGAATGTCTGTCTCAAACCAAAAAAAGATTTCCAAAGAGAAAATAGAATCTTTTTCAATCTCATATTGCCAAGAAAAACTAAATGTATGACGTTAGGAGTGAAAAGAAATGTATTATGACTGAAATTCTTTTTCCTAAAACAACCAACTTCTAGCATCCTCAACTTTTAAAAAGTGAGCTTACTTTGTTCACAGGAGAGAATCTAGGCAGGTACTAGAAAGCAAACATCCTCTCAAAAGTCCATCAAGTTAAACCAGAGATGGTCATGTCAGACTCCTGCTGATACTAAATCTGTAGCTGATGAATCTACTTCTTTTATGTATGTCTTATGTTCTTTCATCAGAGATAATATATCTCCTACTCGCAGAGAGGAGGTGTGGAGCATGGCTAGGGTGCTGTTCCCTACCATGCGCTTCATTCCTGGGATGCAGTTTCAGGAGGAAGAAATGGAATGTCCACCAAAAGTGCACTGTACTGTTTTGTACTGTTCCTTCCTCGAGGAAGTTTCCAGAACCAGCACTGTGGACCCTGTTCCGTCTCCCCACTGCTGCCACCCACTCCTGTCCTTCAGGAGGATGTGGCTCCAGGCAGCGAGGACAGCTGGGCCTAGAGGAATGCAGGCACCACAGGCACTGGTGCCAGGAGCAACCACAGGGAACAAAGCAGCAGCAAACAACGTCACGCTGAGCCTAGCCAAGTACTGCTGCACACAGCCGAATTACAGACACTGTGCCAAAGTGGCAAACACTGGCAAATGGAGGAGCAGTGCAGCATGGAGTCAAACCCCAGGGGAGTGGGTGGTGCAACACAGACAATCCAGTTTTTTAGGGGTTTGTCTGTCATTGCCTTTTGCTGTCTCAGGTGCAGGGAGAGGGAACATTGGCTGCAGACAGTATCCACCACCTCATTTTTATCTCTGGAGGCCACATGGTACATTCATCTTCTTTTCTTTGTCTTGGGAAAAACTATCACTGCCAAGACGCAGGAACAACCACCATCTTGTCTTAATCCCAGTGGCCACAGGGAATTGTCATAGTGGTTGAGCACCTCTTTTTATGTGTAAATCACCTTTTTTTTTTCTTGTACTCTTATGTTATCAATATTGTTTCTGTTATTGTCCATTTCTCATTCCATTGTTGGGTTTTTTCTTTCAGTAAATTGTTATCTCAACGCATAGTCTCTGCCTTAGTTCCTTTCTCACCAGAAGGATGTGAAGGGGAAAGGGAGAGGCTTATTTAGAGTTAATTTTCAAGCTGGTTTTAAACCATCACAATATAAAAGCAAAACACTAATGTCTGTGCTTCTACATTCTGTATTGGCTTATTCCCTAATGAGTTTCACTGCAGTTCCCATAGTTCCCATAGTGTCACTTTATTAAAGGTCTGTTTTATTTTTCTTCAAAACAACAAATATGGCTGTATGTGTAGTAGTTTAGTAAATAGTTGAATCTCATTTTCATTCCTCTACTAACACGTTTGTGGACACAGAAATGACAGCAGTTAAATTTAGAAGTAGGTTGGAATACAAATCCTCCACTACTGATCTGGTAGATCAAGTTCTCATTCTCCAAGTTAGCAGACTCTTGAAAAAAAGCCATTTAAATCTGTGGTACAGTTAACGTTGTTTTAACCTTTGCATTGAGATCCAAAATGTTCTTTCTTTGTTCCAACTGGAAATCTAAACAAGTGCTAGATAATAGCTAGAATGTGTCTGTGTTGTAATGGTTAGAGGAGACTTCAACATGGGTTAAAGGATAGAAAAGCTAAATAATCTTTAATCACGTAAGGAAATGCTTTTTCACATGTCATGATCATTCGGGGTGATAACTTGGTATAGCAGTGGTAACCATTCCAAATGCAACAAATCCAAGTTTGCAATGTATCACATACACATTCCTCTAAGGTGGCTGCTATTTCAGACAGTGCTTGAGACTGAACCTCCATCTCAATAGTTGAAAGCAAAGACTCTTGCTGGGCTGGAACACACAGGTGGGAAAAACCAACCAATCAACCAACCAACCAACCAAAAACAAAACAAAAACTCCCAAACCATTAATAGAATGTTTTATGCATAAGATGTATAGTTTACAAACCTCATCTCTTGTAATTGCATGTTCAGAAGAAGTGAAAATTTGAGGTGGTGATAGGGGAACAGAAACAAAAGATGATGAGTTATAACCTTTTCTCTACTCTACCAGGACACTGTCAGGCAGTATTGACAGTACTGTAATGTTTTTATCTCTAGTTCTTTCTTGAAATTTATAACAGTTAAAAGATTTTTTTAATGCAATCAAATTCTACTAAAATGAGCTACAACACCTGAAAGTCATAAGTATTTAAATGATATAACAAAATAATATAAAATTCAGTAAAATTCTCTATTTACTTATATATTTATCTTCTAGTATATAAATGGACAGCAATGAATTTAGTGGCAGCTATGCGCAGGCAAACACATCTTTAAGGGGAGACATAACATTCATTACTTCTGCTTCCAACTCATTTTTTATAGCTCATGTAATATTTTTGTAGTGAAATCTATAAAACACTATCAAATATAAGATGTGTATTACACACTAGAACTGTTCTGCTTTATTTTGCAGCAATAGGGAGTTTTTAGACTAAAAAAACCCCTGTTTCCTACAGCTTCTGTTGCATAAATTCACGTGATCAAAGTTTCTCTTTCTCAATAATATGAGATTTACACACATTTTCTGTGGTTTCTGAAGGTTATTCTCTGAATGTGGAACATGGATAAATGACAGTGCCCAAGTAATTTCACTGCAGCCACTGAATGGTTTTAAAATACAAAGCAATAAGTTCTGTTCTACTTTTATCTGTATTTCCACATTTTGAAAAATTAAATAAAATCTTTAAGATATCTCTCAACTTTCAAACTTCACAAGATCAGAAAATTCTACTGATGCCATCAGAATACATGGAGTAGCAATTACAACAGAAATATGTAATGGTTTATTTGCAAATACAATGACTCAAGGTTTTTTGTTGTTTTTGAGATTTGGGGGTTTTTCATTTTAAAAGGACTATACTTTTAAGCAGGTACTTCTGCAAGTTATATTGAAACATTAAAAAAGGAATTGGTAAGAATTCAGAGCAACATTTTTGCTCCCCTCTCAGGTTTTTCAAACTTTCTGTTCAATCAGTATCTAGCAACTCTTGCACTCAAGACCTAATAAGATTTTAGGTACTCATCATTCCTTCATTCTTTGTAATAAGAGTCTCATGAAACTACAAAAAAAGTCCTTAAAAACTCTAGATAAATGCCATATTACCTAGAGGACTTGTTTTGCCTGTTCTCCTTGTGGTTTTTTGTAATTCTTTTGTTGATACTGCTGAACATGAATGGCATGGGATCTTTTAAATGATCTGATGCATAAAGAAAAATTTATAAAATATATATATGTGATGTGTACTTCTTAGATGAAAAATGTTGTAAAAAAAAAATCTCATAAACAAGCAGATCTCCTTAGCTAAAATGAATGATAATTATGCTGTACTTTGTTTTAGGAAAATATGATCACAGATAACTTATTTACACTCAGTAGGAGCAACTTCAGAGCAAACAAGAAGCTTTGCCTTCCCACAAATAGTGAAAATACACAGTGAAATACACTGCCGAAGAATCATGTAAAGGCCAAAAGTGTATCAACCAAAAAAATTGACAGTATAGTCATATTCATCCTGTTGAGTTACACAAGCATAAAAAACCCTTAAATTTTTAGTTGCTGCTGCCTATACCATGGAAAGATCCACACTTTCCTTCAATTCTTGCTTTCTGATTGCCATCAGCGATAATACACTAGGGTACTCAGCATTACAGTGCTAGTTTTCTGTCCTTAACCTGCTGAAATTGAGGAGCAAGTTGTGGCTGCTGCCCGTGGGGAGGAAGCCAGGAGCTGAGGTCAAGGCTGCCCTCCTTCGACATGGATCCAAAGCACTGAGGCTGCAAGCCATGAGCAGGGGCAGAGAATGTGGCCAGAGAGAGCCTCAATTCACTGACAGCCTGGTAAGGCTACTGAGGCAAAGCACGTCTGAGACCAGGAAAGAAAGCCATGTCCATGGATCCAGGTTGGGTTGGGATTGGGATTACAAAAACAGACAGCCAAATCAATCATTATTTTAATGGCCTGAGAGTGTTGTCTACACGTGTCATCAAGCAGGTGGCTTTTTTTTCCCCAAGGGTGCCAATACAGATAAACATATAAGAGTTCAGGGGTTTTACTGAAAAATTCCTTTTGGTGCATAATAAAACTCTCACTAATAATTAAAATCAGTGTATAATATGTCATTAGAAAACAACTGTCAAATCTGACATTAGAAAAAAGAAGAGAGTTCATAGAATTCATTGTCTTCATTAATATCAAGACAGCTTCAACTGCTTAGTGAAAGTTCATATTTTAGGACTCAAACCTTCCTGAATTAAACATATTCTTATGTAAACTATAAGACAGTTATAATCCTTTTTTTTTTCTTTTCCTTAATTTTTATGGGCTTATACACTAAAAAAGACCACACATATCCATCAGGAAGTACCATATATTTTATGTAAGTATAAACTAACCTGTAATAGAAAGAGTAGAATTAAAATATTGTAAGCTCCCCCAAGCCTTCCGTTTTATCCATATTCTGTGTTCATCTTTACCTGAACATCAAGCTATTATCAGGAAATAGATATAAATTTCAAACAATTATGTTTTTTCATGCCAAAGATACAAATTCATTATTTTCTGTGAAATCTAGCCAATAGTATAAATTATTTATATAATATGATTTATGAAAAGAATGAGATTTATATATCACAACACAGTAACCAAAGAGATGTTCTAGTGAGCTAGAAAAATCTACCAAACAACCTTCACAGAAACATATCAGAGAAGTTAAGTAGAATTGCCTATCCCATGAAAATATTGATTCCAACTGAGTTCTTCCATAATAAGTGCAATGTGATTCTCTGGTTAAAACTCTTTTTATCTCTTTTATGGCCTCTGCTTTAATGACCTATATTACTGTGCAAGAAATTATATTCAGGCAAAAGAAACCCCAAGTTAGTTATTTCACTTTTAAAATAAATTGTTTAAATTGTGTTAATTTATTTTAAGAAATACTAATGATATCAATACCTCCATTCTTGTTTCATCATTTGCAGTGAATTAATTTTTTTTTTCTGGTAAAAGAGATAAAACGATTGCCTTTTTCTCTACCTTGAATTGCATTCAAAGCTCAAACATACTATCTTTATCAACTAAATTATGCTGTATACTGCCTTGTCACGGTTTTAAATTTCTGCCGAAAATAAGATGGGATTTTTAGAAGAAAAGGCAAAGACA
>VWYP01026655.1:27087-48113 GCA_013400435.1 Pycnonotus jocosus | reverse complement strand
AAGCCCTCGGCATCCACATCCAGATAATTTTGAAATTTTTATCCTCCACAAATTCTTGTATCAAAGACTGCCTATACACATAACACCTCATTTTGTCTTTTCCACACCATCAACTTTTATTTTCATTACTCCCTATTTTATTCAAAATTACCCCTATTTTATTCAAAAGGAAAGTGTTGGTCTGTATGAATTAGAAATCTATTCTCTACTTAATTGTTCCTTTCAACACTGAAGAGTTTTGGGTTTTTTTGATAGGGAGAATCAGAAATTCAGGCCGTGTTCAATAGAAGGGCACGTATGTAGAGGCATAAGCTTGCTAGGAGATAGAAGAATTGACTTTTTTTCTGTTTGTCTAGAAACAAATGCAGAGAGGTTTTATCCATTACCAGTTATCCTCAGCAATATTCTAAAATAGAAATAAGAATAATCTTCAGGTATGGCCTTACTATAAAATCCAGTAGATTCAAGCAGGAATTTAGTGGCAGGAATTTAGGCAGGAGTTGTGAGGTTAGTGAGTTTGCTCAAACCTATTATTTCAAAAATGCAAAGTTTCCACCATAAGTTGTTGAAAACAAAATCTTGAACCTATCCTACTTTGTTTACAATGTTTAATCTATGAGTATTCAATAAATGCAGACTTGCTGAGAACAGGAAATTGGATTTGCTAGGTTAAAAATTAATCACTAAAATCATGCAACTGACTTCCTGCCTTATCATGAAAACGTCAGCTTTACACATCTGAAAAGCATAGTACTTCCTTAAAGCTAACAAACAAAATTGCTTAGAAGGAAAACATGTTTTGAAGCAAGGAAAAGATAATTATGTTAGTCCTAACTAGCACTGAAGATGGGAATATATACTGACATGTGCTTTAAACAGATCAGATGAGAAATAGCACAACTGAAATATAATATATGATATCATACCGACAATTATACAGAAAATGTATGACTAAACCCCATGTTTTCCATTAAGCTGTGGATCAAATGTAAGTATTCATCAGTGCATCCCTGGTCTTTCTTTAGAACACTTTTCTGAATTTATCTAATTTTAGAAGAAATGTGTTATTTTGTAGAATGACAGAGTATCCTCAGTTGTAAGAGAGAATTTTACCAGGTGCTGAATGAGACTAACAGGCCTGTAGTTTTCAGGGTCCTCCTTCCTGACTTTCTTGAAAATCAGGACAATGATCACCAGCTTCCAGTCAGCTGGGACCTCTCTGGATTCCCACAGCTTCCTCATGAGGGGAAGCAGAGGAGGAGGCACTGATTTCTTCTCTCTGGTGAAGAGTTGCAGGAGCCAAGGGCAGGGCTTGGAGTTATGTCAGGGAAGGTTTAGGTTGTCTGTTAGAAAAGATTTTTCACCCAGAATGTGGCTGGGCACTGGAACAGGCTCTCCAGGAAGTGATCATAGCACCAAGACTGACAGAGCTCAAGAAACATTTGGACAATGCTCTTGGGCTCATGGTGTGACTCTTGGAGTTCCTCTGTGCAGGAAGAGGAGTTGGACTCAGTGATCCTTGTGGGTCCCTTCCAACTCAGCTTATTCTGTGATTCTGTGATGAGATGTTCCCTAAGTCTCCTCTTCTTTAGGTGGAACAAACCAAGTGGCCTCAGTAGCTCCTCGTATGGCTGTCCTATTTTTTAGAATTTCTTACTCATGGCATTGCCAAACTCTGAGGTTTAGTAAGCACAATGGCCTGCAGTCTAATAAGGTTAGAATCATCTTTTATAAGTCTGGAAAGTTTGATAAAGAAGATGATTATTTTTTTTTAAATATGGCTGCTATTGTGTGGCTATTCTTCCGAAATATAAGAGCAATGATGGTTCCCAGTAATTGTCTAGTAGCAATTCCGCTCTTTCTATCCAAAGTAATGAGAAGGAAGCAGCAATCTTTCTCCATCTGCTACATGGGTTCTGTGCAGTCTTTGAATTCTCAGGACCTAGTATTCTGCTGGAAAATCTCTGTTTCTGATCTTATGATCTTCCAGTGCCCAGAGTCATCCTGCTTGTGAAATTTTAGCTGGTGTCTTCATAATCCTTCATAGGATTTATGGCTCTTTTCCCTCAAATAATTGATGAGTATCAAAACAGCGACATACTTTGCCATCATGTCAAGGCAAACAGGAATAGCCGAAGTTATTACTGATTTTTTAATGTGCCGTGGCTGCAAGCAATGTCATTGGGTCTCGTGGGAGGCAGCTTTCAGTGTGTGCATTATGGTTCTGCAGATGGAAGGTAAGTGGGAGGCAGCTTTCTTACAGGTCCTCTTTAAGGGTGGTATAAATATAGATTTCAGCAGGACATAAGCATCTGTCTGTGATTAATTGTAGTTAGATAAAAAAGCTCCCTAAGTCATGGCATTTGGGTTCTGGCTCTGATTTCAGACTACATAGCAAGCTTGGGCCCACACAAGCTTTAAACCCCTCTTAGATTTGGGATATTTGTAAACAGAATGTTGGCAGACATTTATTTTAAGCAATCCAAACAGTCATACTTGATGCCATCAAAGTGAGATTATGTATATATGTTCAGGAGGATATATTCTCCTCAGCAAGCTTCTCAATACACATAGGCATCACAGCTTTGGAGGAATTTGAAAGCCTTCTTGTCTCCCCTGTGCTCCTTCATTGCCAAACAGTCAGTGCTTGCTTTTGTTCAGATGTAAAAACTCAGTGTGTTATTGTTTTGAAGATAAACTTCTTACAATAAGGTCATAATCTGTGTTTTTAACATTTGTTAAAAACTATTTCTTTGTATTATTGCTTGTTTTCAGATCAATGGTCATACATTCTAGCAGAGAGCTGGGGCTTTAAACATTTGATTTTATTTAAAATATATTTTATTTCATTTTATTTTGGATAAAAGCATCTTACTGGGACATGAGCTGCGTGATAAAATCATGCATTTTTCAACTCATCAGAATCACCAGATGAACAAAATATCTCCAGCCCTTTTAAAGAAACCTATTAGCTAGAAATATTTCAAAAGTCAAAGACTTATGAGCCAATTGGGAAAGGTTACATTTTTAGATTCCTTTTAATACTCTTCAAGACTTTAGGAATTTTAAATGGTCCTTAGACCCTTATCCTCCTTTAGAATAAAGTTTCTTGTGGTTATCTCATTGAGGCGCACATGGATACACACACATTGAGCTCATTAATTTTGTGATCTTCCAGAGAAAGCTATGCAATTTTGCAGACCTCTCCAGCTGTTCCGTAGTCAGTGGAAAAGAAGATATCATACCACTTATGGACAGATTTGAGTGGTATTTCCTAAAGAAATCAATACCAGCAGTATGGCTTAGCTGTGTTTCCAATCAATGGAACAACAATTGCTTCAGCTTCTCTCTTTTATTCAACAGAGGTACTGGGAGTTCCTGGCTCCTGCAGGTTGAAACTTGATCTTCATTTTTTCCTCTCCTTTCTTTTAAAAACCATCTCTGTTTTAAACATTCTGTCATCCTAGGCTGTACTTGCACAGTCCATTCCTCCACGTTGTCCCCAGCTGCTGAAAGGATACACACGGATACAGAATGACCCGTGCAATCCCACATAGCAGAGCAGTTTCTGCATAACTGCATCTCACCTTCAATGAGACATTTCCAGCTATACTCAATGACCTGAGAAGATTTTTAACAGTGTGGGAGATGAACTGCAGCAAATGGGAGAAAACTAATTCAATCTCGCAGGGTCCTTTGTTTTGATCTAGCTTTGGCCCTGCTGATATTACTGAAACCACTGCATTTAGAGCTAGGAATTTTAATGCTAAATTAGGGGATGGCAGAGAATGACAACAATAATAATTAAATAACTTATTTTTTAAAGGTTTTTTTAAGTGTTTACAGTGGGGAGATGACTTAAATGCAGCTGATGAACTGAATAAGAAGGAAAAAGGCTATTTATGCAAATGTATGGGAAATACACTCAGAAAAGAGAACTGCCCTTCTCTGCAGGACTCATTCCGTTCACGTGCTACCTGACAAGGTGCTTTAGAACCATGACTTTAGAAACGTCAATTCTGTGAAGAGGTATGCTACATTACTAAAACTAATAGTAAACAATGGGAACTTTGGCACACCTCAGAGCACTCCAAATAATGGTTTGTCATACTTATGTCACATCTGAAGTAATCCATTCTTTACTATGTGTATAACATTGCCTTTTTTAGAGATTGTTTGGATTGCAGAAACTTTTTGTCCTAAGGCAACTCAAGTGGCCCCAGAAACCTGATATTACATTTCAAGCAGTCTTTCCCTGATGTAGAGATGTAAGCCAGATGACCTTTACTGAACACAAGCTATTTCAATTGTGATAAGAAAACAATTGAATGGACCCAAGGATTTAAAATGTAAATACATAAGCAAGAGTATTTTTCCAAATTTCTACAGTTAGGATTTGAAATTACTCTGCCATCTCCTGATGATTGTCACTGAGACAAGTTTAAAATAGTTAAGAGAGGAAAAGTTCCGTGACCCAGAAAGTGTTTTTATTTAAAAAGCAGCATACCAGCTGACAAAAAACTCCAATCCAAACCAAACCAACAAACAAAAAATCTTTCCCAAGCCTTCAAGACTGAAATGATACATGTCATTTAGCACATGGTTTGTCACAGAAATGTTGCTGAATACATTAAGATGAATTGCTGGGAGGTTATAGATTAAGAAATAGGAGAAAAAATTAAATCGTTTATTTATTTCCACCTCTTTGGAAAGCAGAATGTGGAAACAATCAGAAGTATACATCAAAGTCTGTGATTTTACATAAACATCTCTCTAGAAAGAATATAAGAAAATTTACAGCCATTTACTAAAATTTCTTTCCCATGCTTTGTTAACATAATAAAGTTTGAAACCTGTGGAAGTATGGTATCCCTCTGCTAAAGTTGCTTTCCTCACACCTCTTGGTTATTATTCTTTAGCCCTGGGTGTGCATACCCTATGCTCTTATTCTTTTCTGCTATCCAGACTCCTTCTGATTTGACAGCTTATTGTTGAAATTTTATTCCTTTTGTCTTCCAGTCAAACCCTCTGTTCTAATTCTGGTTCCTTTAGGAGTGTCCTATGTTACTCCTGAATTAGGATTGCTCTGTATAAAACCCCCACTTATTTATATAAATAACCCACCTCCATTTATTCATATAAATAAATATAATATTTTAAATTATTTTGTGAGGATATGAATAAAGAAAAATGTTACTATAGACAACGTGAAATATTAAGGTAAATAAAATTCAATGTAACCCTTGGATTGTATCTCCCAGATACTATTAGCACAGTTTTCATTGTTAGAAAGTGTGAATTGGTGCACTAATGGTACTGATGTTGAAACTGTCATGATTACATTGAGATATTACATCTTAAGAAGTTATTTCTATTATAATTCATAGCAGAAGAGAATTATGACAGTCTTTTCACATATTACTGATTATTACTCAGTAGTGTTTAGAAAGGAATTTCTGCTTGAAAAAACTCATTTACTGCACAGAATTTCTTTCTCTGCCTTTTTGAAAACATCATACTCAAAAACAAAATGCGTATTTTACAAAAATATTACTACATGTATTCATATTACTGCTCTGCTTCATATTACTGATCACTCATCACATTGATCAATCATTGAAAAGGGTGATAACAACAAAAAACATTAGGCTACTTATTAAATACTTACAAATTTCTAAATTTGAAGACCAAAGTCCGATTTAGATGATGATGAACATCCTTTAGTGAGGTTAATTCCTGGCATCAAATCAGGGAATTATCCTCTCTTTATTCAGGGTGGCTAAATTTGGAGCTGGCCCCCTAATCCTAAAAAAAATATTGAAGATCATAAAGAAAAATGAAATATTTTTCTTAAAAACAACTTATTATCTGAGAGTTCTTCAGGTAAACCGGCTCTGTAAATTCAACAGATTTTTCATGAGGTGTGGAATTTTAGACAGAATCTTGTTACTCTGTAAGGCATTATATTCCAAATAATTGATTAATTGTATACTATTCTAACCAAATATGCAATCTGATTTCTTAGAAACTTATTTAGGTGTCAAGGTGAGTAATGGTTTCTTTTGTAAATTAAGCAGTGATGAACTGTATGACAATTCAGAAACTTTTAGCTAGAAAAGTTTTTCACCATACTTTCAGTATTATCCAGACACTCTTTTCAATAGATGGAGCACGTCAAACACTGGAGGAAAGTTGTTTGTGATTCGGAACTGGCATCTTTACCTGGATGAAATTTGAGAGTTAGATAACCATAATCATAATCATAAAGAAGCATCCTGACTTTGAATAACAAACAGGGTCATTTTTGCAAATTAGAGACAAGTTTTGAGAGAAGATTAACATCAGAACTAAACCTGTAATGTAAATGGCCTCAGGAAAAGCAAATTAATCTTAACTAAGCAATAGAAAGCCAGTATTGGCAGTAGTTACGATTTTAAACCAAACCACCTGCCAAAGCCTCATTCTCTCAGTCAATTCCTTTTTCTTCAATTAGATATAAACAGATAAAGCTCAAAGGATTTTAGCAAGAAGATAAATGTTAACTAATCAAGTCTGAAATAGCATATGAGCTCTTCTTTGTCACTTGTCTCCTTGAGCATCTGGTCTCAGCTACCGTTACATTGTTAGTGAAACAATAAGAGAAGGAAGTTCAAAGCACTGATTTATGCAATAGCTCGTTTGGCAATTCTATCTGTGTCTAACTGCATTTAAAGAACAAGACAGCCTTCATTGCATGAAATAACCTGACTGCAGAAACTGGGCAAGAGTCAGTAACATTTGTAATGCTTTTGCAGTAACAAACTTAGATTTCTCCTGCGCTTTCTTCCTGGAAACACATATTCTTCCTGGGAACATTCCTGGAAATAAAGAAGCTAAGAGCAGGATTCTATTTTTGGAAAGGATTAACCTCTCTGGGTTTTGGTGTTAACCCTTAGATAAAGATAAGCAGAGATGAAGAGCTTCCTGGCAAAAGGGTGAAAGACCTTTCAGATAACAAAATATTTGTAACCAATACAGAGACTCTGTAAAGGCCATTTGCTCCTAGATTGTGTGATATCTAAATTCATAAACCCCTTGCAAATTAAACATTTAATCAAGTCATGAGGAGGACATTAAAATAATTTACATGGCAATGCTTTCTTATCGAGGAAATTGTAACACTCAACTGTAGAGGGAAGAGAACTGAAAGAAGCAATTCAGCTTGGAGCCATTTTTAAAAATAAATTAGGATAAAGCACAAAATTAATGAAGTTGAAACAGAAAAATTATAGCTTCTACCTAGAAGAACACCTGGACTACAGAGCAGGGTTTTTTTAAGTGTAAGAAATTATACACAGAAAAGATCTCATACAATATACTTGCATAACTTTACTTCAAGGAAAAGCAACGGATATCCTCTTTTCCTTCTTCTTAGGCAAGAGAGGGCTGTCTGGATTCAATCTCTTCTGTTTAGCACTAGGACATGCAAGTATCTTGATGCAAACTCCCTACCTTCATTTCAAGCTGATTAGACATGACAGCAGTTTGAATCTCAAAGCCATACAGCAATGTTGATACACAGTGACATCCAGGCTGATGAGTCCTTCTGAAAGGAGGTGATCTTTTGCCTCCTGCTGGTAAGCATACATTTATTGATCCAACAAATGAGAAAAAAGTCCTTAACCTCTGGAGCTTATATCCATGATTTCAGTTTTAAAGAAAAGCGTGCTCTGCCTACCCGATTAAAACCAAAAGTATGAGTGAAGTAATCATTTGTCTGTTTCAACATGTGAAACAGGCCAGAGAGAAAATGAAGAATAAGGAATCTCACTACATTCTGCAGCTCTGTAAAGCAGGGACTTTAACCCTGATCCTTATCTTCCCACTGCTTGCTCCATATATTCTCCAATACGACGTCACTGTACAAAATACTTCCCTTTAGGAACATGATTTGGGAGCCGTGCAAGCTCCTTTGGCCTCCAGTCTAACCTGGATCTGGTCAACTCCTACCATGACAGTTTAGGCACATTATGGTTTGTCACTTCTGAAGTCAGTTAAAATAACTGCACTCAGACACACGCTCCTTACCTTCCCCCCGCTCCAGTACCCTTAGAAAATTACAATAATCACTCCTTGATACCCCCACAAATCTTCAGGTCTATGTGGGGTACAATTTGAGTCTTCCTAATTCCACGCAGCTGCACAATTCCTATTCTTGAGCCTGGGTGTAATTAGATCCTGGCAGCTGCAGGGCAAGAGCTGTCACTCTGCTGTGACAGTATCCAGACCAAGTGGTACCTGCCCTATGAAATACAAAAGCTTTTCCCTTTGATTCTTTTTCACTGAGGATAAAATCAAGACTTCATGAGATAATCCCAAAGCAGTCAGAACCTCAAAATAATTCCTTTGCTCTAATTACATGTTTATTTTAACTGACATTGAGGTTTTTTCACCTTCTCAGGAATAGGCTCCTTATGATTAAAAGATGGCATGAATGGTTTGAGTTAATTTTAAAATTAGACTTTAAGGTTAGAACTAGAAGGGAGGTGTTAAAATCAGCGAATTATGAATAAATAGACATCAGAAGACTCTACACCAACAGCTTTTATACATGAAGCAGAATGGACATGCTGGAAAGGCAGTGGAATTGAGCAGTGCACAATTATTTCAGTAAAAATAATATAACCACAGTATATTTCATTAGGTAAGTTAAATACAGACTATTCAAACTTTGGCTTGAGAACTGCTCTGTTGGAACCATGTAAAGATTTTTTTCAAATTACTCCAAGACTGAATATGTTTTTGTGGTTTCTGATATACCTTAAGGATACTTTTTGCTCCATTTGGCATGCAGGAGGGAGGTTAGAAATGTAAAAATAAGCATAAAAGTTGAAATATAGAGGATAGCATCAAAGGAAGAGAGATATTAAAAAAGTATTGCTTGTGTCTGGTCTTCTAGAATGACCCAAAATGGAGCCACTTAAACCAGCTTATAAATTGAATTTAATACATTATATTAATACATTATAAAGGACATTTTTTCCATGCTTTTGTAGTGGTTTGACCTTGGCTGTAGGCCAGGTGCCCACCAATGCTGCTCTATCACTTCCCCATCCTCAGCTTGCCAGAGGAGAGAAATACAACGAAAGAATTGTGGGCTGACATTACAGTCATGGGCTAAAAAGACTTGACCCAGAATAAAAGAGTTTAATTTATTACATAGTGATCAAAGCAGAGGAAGATAATGAGAAATAACAATTTAAATCTTAAAATCTTGAGAACAGATCTTAAAAACACATTTCCCCTACCCTTTCCTTTTATTCCTGGCTCAGCTTGACTCCCAATTTGTCTACCTCCTCCCCTCCAGTGGTACAGGTGATTGGGAAATGAAGAATGAGGGCTCTGGTCAGTTTATCATTCATATCTGAGACTGCTTCCTCCTCACCCTACTGCCCTGCTGTGGAGTGAGGTTTCTCAGGGCTCAGTATCAGTGCCAGTCTTGTTTCATATCTTTATCAACGATTTGGACAAGGGGATTGAGTGTTCCCTCAGACAGTTCACAGCCAGCATCATGTTAGACGGGAGTGTTGATCTGCTGGAGAGTAGGAGAGCCCTGCAGAGGGGTCTGGGCAGGCTGGATCCATGGGTTGAGGTCAATTGTGTGAGTTTCAATAAGGCAAAGTGTCAAGTCCTGCACTTGGGTCACAACAACCCCATGCAGTGTTACAGGCTTGGGGAAGAGTGATGGAAAGTGTCTCAGCAGAAAAGGATTTGAGGATGCTGGTTGACAAACATGAGCCAGTATATGCCAAGTGGCCAAGAAGGTCAGTGGCATCCTGGCCTGTATCAGCAACAGTGTGGCCAGCAGGACCAGGGAAGAGATTGTCCCCCTGTACTTGGCACTGGTGAGGCTGTGCCTTAAATTTGTGTCCAGTTCTGGTCCCCTCAGGACAAGACAAACATTGAGGTGCTGGAATGTGTCCAGAGGGCAAAAAAGGTCATAAGGGGTCTGGAGTAAAAGTCATATGAGGAGTGGCTGAGGCAGCTGGGGATGTTTTGCCTGGAGAAAAGGAGGCTCAGGGGAAATTTTATCAACTACCTGAAAGCAAGCAGGGTGGGAACGGGACTCTAATGCCAGACAACTAATGACAGGACGAGAGGACATCCTCAAGCTGTGCCAGTGGAGCTCAGCATGGATATCAGGAAAAGTCTGTTCACTGAAAGGATTGTCAAGCATTGGAACAGGCTGCTCAGGGGGCTGATCAATCACAATCTATGGAAGTGCTCGACAGGCACCTGTGTGCTTAGGTTTAGTTGGCATAATGGTGTTTGGTCAATGGCTGAACTTGATCTTGGAGGTCTTTTCCAACCTTAATGACTCTGTGATTCTATCAGCTTCTCCAACATGGGTCCCTCCCGTAGGCTGCAGCTCCTTGCAAACTGCTCCAGCCTGGGTCCCTTCCAGGGTTTGTAGTCTTTCAGGCACTGAGTGCTGCAGCACGAGTCCCCTGGGGTGCACAAGCCATCCCAGCAAGCCCCCTCCAGCATGGGATCCTCTCCCTGTGGCCACAGGTCCTGTGAGGAGCCTGTTCCAATGCTGGCTTCCCAGAGCGCCACAATGTCCTTCAGGCCTCCACCTGCTCCTCCACAGGCTCCAGGTGGATCTCTGCTCCTGCATGGACCCCCATGGGCTGCAGGGGCACAGCTGCCTTTCCAAGGTCTTCACCTTGGGCTGCAGGGGACTCTCAGCTGCAGCACCTGGAGCACCTCCTCCACCTTGTTCTGCACTGACCTTGTGTCTTCAGAGTTATTTCTCACATATTTTCACTCTTCTCTTCTCTGGCTGATATTTCCTTCTGTGCATTAAGTTGTTTTCCTTCTTAAATGTATTGTCCCAGAGGTTCTACCAACATTACTGATGAGCTTATTCTTGGATAATGGTGAATCCATCAGTCATCTTGCATCTATTCTCTTGTATGTAGGTGGAGCATACAGCTCCTCAAAGACAGCTTCTCAAAGACATGTTTGCAGAACTCCACTATCAAAACCTTGTCATGCAAACCCAATGTATTTGTATACCTACTTTTCTTACATTGAACATACAAAATGATTTTTTAAAAGAGAGATGGAATGGTCTCAGAATTACGGTTCAAGGATTCCTGGTTTTCCAAATTGCAATGTTAAGTTTATTGTGGTAAAATTCAAACTAAAAAAGTTGCATTTAAAGCAGTCTGGATACATCAATTTATTACTCAAGTAGATTTCTGAGTAAAAATGAACATTTTTTTTAAAGCAGAAAATAGCCTCTTATTTTACTGATACAGCCACTCTGGAGAATCAAACCATTAATTTATTTGTGAAATGTTTTCTACTGCAAATTGAATGATCTTATTTTTCATAAAAGTTCCACACTTGTTATTGAATAAACTATTAGAATAATTGAGTCGAGTCACTAATGGTAAATTACTTTGGGACATCTACGAATTACCAGGTCAAACACATACCGTGAATAATATGACCTACTGTCCTATATAATCTGTTTATAGACGTTTTGATTCTTGCTATATTTATGTTAACTACATAAAGTGCTATGCATAAGTTTGTCACTGTTATCAAAGGCAGTAAAATTTATTTTCCTAGAAATTGTGATCACAGCAAATATTTAATTCTCTTCTAGTTATACACCACAGGCCATATTATACTGAGATGCCCTCTTCTGCAGCTATCACTACCTCAACATCTCCATTTTCCAAAGCAAGTTATCAACAAGGTTTCTCATTTCTCTATCCTGCAGCAGAGTGATGGCACAGGAGAGACATTTTACTCCAGCACGTGAGTGGGCAAAGGGATGTGTACTTGCAGGTACAAGTCATGAAGGTGATACAAAAATAAACAGGATAAACACAAGAACAGCAAATAGGTTAAAAGCTGAGGATGATGATAGGGAAGAATTTTAAAATATGTGAAAGCCCAAGGAAGTGGCATTATTATAAGGATGTGATGGGATATGAAAGCTGATTTGTAGTCCATCTTGTTCTTTTGAATGTGAGATATGAGCTATATCAAACTCCTGGTCAATATGTTTTCTGGACAGTGATGAGTCATCTGGAAAAAGGTGGACAGTTTGAGTATGTTATTTTGAGATAAGTAGACAAAGCGAGGCTTGCTTATTTTTCCTTAACCAATATTTTTTATAAACTTTTGTAACAGTTAATATGAAATCTCTTTGTGTAATTTACTGACTGATTTTGTAAGAATTTTAATGCAACTTGCATAGAGAATGCTTTGGCTGGGAAACATCAAAGCATACCACAAAATGATGATAAGCCTAAAATAAGAGTAAGAAGCACACTCTGATAATGCCTAGCACCCCATTAAATATTATGGGCTGTGAATAAAAAGTTCACTGAACATAAGTAAATATCAAATGGAAATGATTGCACACATTTCTTTAAGACAGAAAACAGTGAGTGTTCTTACTATCCCCATTGATGAAGAATTACAAAAAAGCATACATATTTTTCACATTAGAAAGCCAAAGTATGAGATATTTTCCATTAAAATCTGAGGCAGTCAATGTTTGCGACAAAGAAAACTCCTCCTAAAAATACAATTAATTCTGGTGTCACTAAGTATTTGTAAATCATGATTCAATCTCCACTAGCTCTGTAAAAGGGCATATTAGTAATTTTGTGCTTGTTGTATTTCCACTCTGCTCATCTGTTCACAAACAAGGTAGGGAAGTGCTGGAGGTAGCAGTACTGAAGCAAGTGCTTAAAAGTGTAGCAGCATGGCAGAGAAGCACAAGGAAGGGCAGCATTAGTTGTAAGTACATCAGACCTGGAAGATAGGATATTAAGAAAATTACCAGAGAATACAGAGGCAAAATTTAGTTTTTATACATGTGCATGTATGAATCAGTGTTCTACAAGAAGTGCATCTATGCAAATAATCAAGGTTAAACAATAATTAATCTGTAGTGATAAAATTCACATGGATTTTTCTCACCAGTGCACTGTAACTCTGTTGTCTTTGTCACTGAACAGCAGTAATTGCAGGAAAATATTCTATTTTTTTTTTGCCCAGTCTTTGCAGGAAAGATTTCTGGGGAAGATAGACAAAATATATATCAGAGCTATCACAGCGATAGAGAAATCATGACTACAGCTTGCTAAAACATGCAATGTCCAGTTCATGGAAGATAAAGGGGAGCTCACAGTTCCTGTAAGATGAAAACTCCAAAGTTATAGTTCCTCATGGATAGAAGGGCTAATAAAAACTTGCATAAGCTCATCAGAACTGGAAGGTCACAGGCAGTAAAGGGCTCTCCAGGCTCTACTGCTTTTGGTGAAACTGATTTTCTCTTCAGTATCCTGTTTGACATGCTCTGAAAGTGACAGGCCAATTTCACTCTGCATCAGCATTCCCTGCTTCCCTGCTCTCTTCTCCTATTACCATGCATGAAATGAAAAAGCTGCCTCTCACATGAGCCTCTCAGCTCTGATTTTTCAGCCCTTCTGTGGTCCCTAGATTTACTCTATACCCGTTTGGCAATTTGTTCAGTATATCTGCTCCATGAGGGGCCCTTGGCTTCCTTCTCCTGTACATCTCTTAGCTCTCTTCCAGATTCAGTGACCTTAGAAACACTGTGCCCTGGCCCAGAGAACAAACCCCCTGGCATGGACTACCAGGATGGAAAACTCTGTCACTTTGGAAAACTACCTGGCAGTGAACATAAACTTGGTGGTCTCATGATATCTTTAAACAACACAATTGTTTTTGAGATGAAAGTTCACTTTCACAGAAAGTAAACAGTATATCCTAATTATAGCAAGGATGCCAAAGTAAAAGACAATTTCCACAACCAACCATAATAATATTTTTTTCTTCAGAAAATGTTTATGTGTAAGTCAGTTAATCAAAACCCAAGTAGAACTCTTCAGGTGGTTAGTTTTGTTTTTCTCTGCTGTTAGTTTCTTTTAGTAATATAACTAAGCATTGAGACATCTCCTCTCCTCTCCTCTCCCCTATATTCTGTTCCATATTCACTATCACCACTTACTTTTCATTCTTGCAAGATGCAGAGCTAAGTTGCAAAGAGAACAACTAATTGCAATAAAAACTCCTGTTAATTTATGGAGAAACACAGTCCTTGAGTGTGATTACTTGCTATTTTGAGAAAATTTACTGTCACATTTTGTCACTTCTTAAACATCTTCAAACATTAATGTGATTATCTTGAAAATTACTAAACTAAGGAGCACCCTTTTATTCAGAAATTATGGCTGAATTTTGATAATTATAGTTTAAAATACTACTTTACATTATATATCAAGATAAATAGCAGAAGATTTGTAATAGTAAATGCAACATAAAATTTAAGTTTAGTTTACAAAGAAGGTTAGCATATGACTGCATATTTGAATGGCATGTTTATAAAAGATTATTGTTATTTTGTGGGTTGAATATCTCAGGCAATATGGTGATTTTAAGCTATAGCTATCCAGGATATGTATATGCTGACAATATATATGCAGGATGAAAATATGTGTAAAAGCATGTACAGAGAGAAAGAAACATATGGGAAGAGAAAGAAGGAAGATGTGTATGCTAGGCTAAAACAATCCGGATGGAGAAAAGCAGTGATGAAAAAATATTTTGTACCCCCAGCAGGTTTTCTATTTTTGCTAATGTTTTTAATAATTTTAAAGATTTTCATAACACTGAGTCTTAAATGAAGACAGTGAAGTTACCTTGACATGGCACAGCCATTAAATGAGAATTAGATTTTCCCAAAATGTGGTAAGAAAGGCCCTGTTTCTTATAAGTACTTGAAAACATAATATATTTAATAATTCATTGAGAATGAAACTGAAAGAATTGTCCAAAATCTCTAGTACTGGTTCTAAGTACTTTGTTATATTTAGCAAAGTTCTTACTTAATAAATTATTAAATGATAATAATATTAAAATATCACTGAAATCCAATTTTAATTTACTAATCCGTAGCAACTATTCCTTCAGTTAAAAATCTTTAAGTCTTATGTCTTGGAAAAAGGAGAGGCAAGGTTAACATGATAATGAAGGGCCATGAATGGATGCAGCTTAGTGGTCTATCAAAATTGCAGTATACCTCAACTCAAATGTGCTAATGGTGTGAAAAAAAAAAAAAAGAAAAAAAATTAAGTGCTCCATTCCCTAGCCAATTTGCTTCTTTATGTGATTTATAACCATTTAAACCAAGAAAATGGCAGCATTTGCACTGGAGGGGGGAAAATGGTATTTCAAGAGTATTAGGTACAAGCTGAGGTACCTTCGAGATTCTCTCTTACAGTTCATTTGACTGTGGACTTGACAGGTCCCTTTGTGATCTGCTTCCACTGCCTGGATGAAAGTAGAAGGTTGGCTGGATCTTGTCTGAGCTTGATGGATCAACTCCTCCCATCCTCACTTCATCCTAAACTGACACAGTTGAATTCTGATGAGGTGGCCCTTTCTCCTTCCATGGCTGATCAGGCAATACCCAGGTTTAACTCATTGTGACAGGCTGTGTGCCAGGTGTCCTTGTGATGTTTATGTCTTCATAATTGTACTGCACTAATGTTGAGCAGCCAAGGGTGAAAAGCAAATTATTTGGAAATGTTTCAAGGTTAAGGGCCTCCTGCATTATCAGCTGCTCCCACCAACACTTTCATTCCAGACCTCCTCTCCCTAACAAAAAGAAAATAACAGGACTGTATTGTGATTTGTCTGACAAAGAATATCATATTAGACCTTGTTCCAATAGGACAGGACTCTTATTTCTGTTCATCTTTTTAAAATTTATCCCATTACCCTGTGTAACCAGAATGAAATCTATAAAAATATTTTCCTCCTTTCTTCTTCAATACAGGAATTCCAGCTATGCAACAGTGAGCTGTATCTACACCACTGCATTATGGCATCCTAATTCTTTCACACAAACTGTTTGTTGTATCTTTCACTTTCTTCAGGTTTGTTCTTCTAGGAGAAGAACCTTGTCCCACTCAAGCTGCTTTGCTTTCTCTAGCAGACTGAATGATCACCAGAGAAAGGATCTGAGCCTGGCTCTCCCACAGGAATGCTGCCAAATCATGCAGTTGGTATTTTTCTTTTTATCACTGTCTATTGAATACTTAAATAATTTTCACAGAGTAAAATTGTTTCACTAGGGAAGAAATAGAAAAAGACATGTAACATTCCAGCTGTTTAATTATTAAAGATCTCTCTTTAAAAGATGGAAGAGCTCAGCTGAAGTCTTTCCTTCAAGCCATATATGAAGAACTTAAAATTTTGCTCTCAAAAATCAAGGAAAACAAGCTGAGCAAAACCAAATGCTCTCCACACATCATCAGATGTTCTCTCAGTGTTACTACTAGCTTGACTGTAGCAGGGAAATACCTGCTTTGTACATTTTTCCAGGACACAATTTAATTCAGGCTTTAGGTGTTACACAATTCAGCAGAAATGCAGGTGCTGAGGCAAGTAGCCCTTACAAGGTTTTGACATGTTAGGCATTTGGGCTTTTAAAAAGGCAGTTTGATGCCTAAGTTCCCTTTGAGAATCTGGTTTGTTTATATATTTTCTAATTTTATATTTTGCTCTATTTCAGCATGACCTTTCCCTATGTGTTCAATGATTGCTAGGGAGAAATTTTTGCTTTTTATGAGTTTTTCTGAAAGGGAAAAAATATTTTATGAAAAATAAAGAGTATACATTTCATTCAACCTATTACTTGCAGTCTCCTGCCCCTTCAGTTTCTGCTGAACAATCTGGCACATTTGCAGTTTCTATCAGTTAGTGACACAATCCTCATTGACAGGGCTCGAATGCTAATGGATTTCTCTCTCCCTTATGCAGTGAAATTAAATAGCATCCCTAAGTCCATCAGGAAAGCTGACAAATACCAGCTACATAAGAAAACAGGCCAGAACAACCTCAAGGTGTCAAATGTTGGCAAAGGTTTGTCATATATTGGTGCTTTCCCTACGGGGTTCCTAGGGCCTGCCAGAAAAATTCTCTGAGCTAGGCATAGCTGTCATTTTCACTTGAGTAATGCCCCATGTTGGACAAGGAATAAAGAATCTAATAGCTAAAGTACCCCTAACTTCACAGGAGCAGCATAAATAGGCTAAAACACAACACAGATTACCCTTGCACAGCTTGAGGTATCCCAACCCCTCCATGAGCCAAGTGAAGGGCAGTGCCTAATGGAACACTTCAGAGCTGTACAGATAGCTGTCCCCATCAGGCACTCCTCTCTCTGGGGCCTGGTAATCTTCACAGTCACATCTGCTGGGCTGATTTTTGTACATGCATTGATCTTTGTTCAACAAGGCCAACAGGCAAAAGTATTGATCTCTCAAATGCATTCTTTCTTAAGGGAATGCTGCTTGGACATTTTTGAATCAGAAGCTCATCAGAGACAGAGTTTGCATGCTGTGGGAATGGGAAATTCTGTGCAAAAACATGATGGTTAGTTGTTAACTTTTAATACTTTTGGAGTGTCCTTTCCACCTTGAGCGAGGAAAAAAAGAGTTCTAATATGCTCACAAAAAAAAAGGTATCATGGAATTCTTGAAAGAAAAAAAAAATGAACAGCTTTGTTGTCATTTGAGAATGTTTTCTTTCCTTGGTAAATGGCTATAGGAATAATCAACTAACCTGGAATTAAAAAGCAGCTACTGTCTAAATAGAGAAGAAATTACCCCTGAGAATAAAAAAAAAAAATTAAAAAAAAGTAAATATACACAAGTCTGGAAATTTCTCTCTCATGTTTGAGGGATGTTTTTTAGACTTGTTTGACAGACAGATTTCAATTGCGTCATATCTCCAGAAAGAGATCAAACTTACCAAATTTCACATTATTCTCTAGGTAGCTACAGATTTTATTTGGGGTGGGATTCTATGGGGGTGTGTTACAGGCTGGCAGGGGAGGACGCTTGGTATTTGTTTGTGTTTTGTATTTGAATGTCTAAATACATTGTGGTGAAACAGAATCTGGGACCAGGCCTGATGGATACCTTCTGGTGGCCATGTCAGAATAGAGGGCTGCATAGGAGATTATGTGTCTGTTAGCAGGAAATCCACCAGCTACTGAGAGAATGTAGTGCTACTTCAACCCCCAACTTTTTAAGATTACCTTGCTCTTTCAGAGATCACTATTTTTTTTTCTTTTTGTTTCTTGCTGTTTTTCCATAAAGAAAAGCTGCAGAATTGAGAAGTTTACTATTGCTCTTATCTAGTGAAGAAATATGCCTCCATAATTTTGTCTTGTCTCTCAGTAAACCACTACATCTCATTTGTGTATTTCCGTTTCTGCTGCCTAAAGCATTCCCTGTACTCCATCAACACGTCTATAGTTTGTTTTACAAATCTAATATTGGGAGCAGATGAAAAATTCCCTTTGAGTTCCACAGCATGACAGTGAGAACAATCACATACATTCTTCCAACAATTGTTTTATTTAGTGTTTCCACATTTTCCTTTTGAATTTAAAAACACTGGTAGACTTCACCCATATTGCTTTGCTGCTTCTTTATATTTTCTTTCCTCACTTAAGTTTCATGCTGTCTGGAAACCTCCACCCTGCGTCTCTGCTTCATTGACTTACCACTCCAGTGCAATTCTCAACTGAAAAGAAATTGTTTCTCTGCTACCTATCCAGGGCCTGATTCTAATCTCTGAGCAATTCTGTATCAGTGTAAAGCATATTGATTTTAGTAGTGCTAGTTTCAATTTACACCACTGACAGAGAGATGTGACTGTGGATATAATTTCTCTCTTTCCATTGTTAATATTGTTATCTTACCCTGGAAGAGTATTATCTACCTCCCTAAAGCCTTTGGGATGCAATCTGTACAAACCACACTATACATAATAAAGTTGAATTGTTATGTTTTGACTTCCTTTAAAGATAAAGCACTAGATTTTTATACCAGTCTTAACTAGATCTTTCCTTTTGTATTGATTTGTTTAGACAGCCAAGTGTGAAGAATGTGTGAGATGTCTGTAATAGTTTATTAATATTATACGGTCTACTTGCTTGCCTGATTATTATAGTTGTGTTTTTCCTACAGATTACAAGAAGGTTAATTCAAGCAGAAAGTCCTTTCAGAGCAGGGGCAATGGTTTATTTACAAACTTAAAGAGGCAGTTCAGGTATGACAAGGCATGAGATTTACCTTTAACTACTCCACATTTGATAACCTGGTTTATACATTGAAGCTCTGCTAGAGATGGGAAGCATAAACTAGGAAATATCAGAGAACAGCAGCTGAAGGATGGAAGATAAGCAGACTCTTATGAAACAAACTGAACACCAACATTTATGGTCGTTGGAGAGGTCATGGCTTTGTATATATTCATGTAGATTTTATACTAAATTAGAAACGACACCTTGTCCTTTTTTAATTTTTTGTGTTTTGCTCAGCCACATTATTCAAAAATTTAGTTTGCTACATTTCCTAGAACTCTTTTGGGCTGCTTTAGTCCTAATTCCTCTCAGACACCTTGTTTCCTGCATCCGTTTCTGCCCAAGTTCTTCCCATAGGTGTCTGTCTTCTTCCGTTCCTAATTTGAACCTGTTCCTCCTTTGATGCATTCTTTGGTTCTTCTGTTTCTTTTGGCTACTAGAGAGGGCTTTAGGTCATTTTTCACACAAAATTATTCTCTTTGTTCCACTCTATCCCCTGTAATGCAGTGTAAGACTTATTTGATCATAGCTCCTGGGAAAGAAACTTCTGTAAGAATGGGAGTCCCCATGAGATTTACTAAATTCTCCTGTATGGCTCTCTATCACTGGGGCCAACTGAAAGAATATTACTCTGATTACTTCAGTCTTACTTCAGACTGATTGAAATAGAGAACTACACTCAGAGAGCATGGAGGTGACAGGCTGAAACCATCTTTGATTTTCAGGTCTGCAGAAGGTAACTAGAAATGTTTAAAGCATTTAATATCAGTATTATCCATTATTAATTTCTCTTATTCCGTTATAATTATGTTGTTCTATCATTCATGAGCTGATTTGGAGCCTTTTTATTCTATTATCTTTGACATGCAGAGGTATTCACTGAGAAATATGAAAGAATAATTTTCACTGGAGGTAATTTGTAAACTGCTGGCTTTGTGCATTCACTGTTTGATATTTGTTATTCACAGCATGCAACAGATCACCTAAGCCTAATGTCATTGTTTCTGCATCCTCACTAGATGACTACGAATTTATAACTAGAAGACTAACCAAGGCTATATAATGAGATTTTGATATCAAGCTAAATCACCAAAAATTCAAGAAACTTTCAATACAAGAGTGATATACAGTTAGTTATGAAAGAGTGACAAAGAGACCTAGACAGGTCAAAAACATAAATACATGTTGTGGGTTGACCTATCAGAGGTCAGTTTTCTGATTGGCATGTAGTTTTGACCACTCAAGAACGAAATGTGACTCTTTGGCGATACCCCTATAAACTCTCAGCCTGAGTTCCGTTCGGCCCTCTCTTCTGGTGATGAGGTAACATCATGCGGTAGCCGGGGTGGCCGGCCCGGGCCTGGCCGGGTCTGCGGGAGCCGCTGCCCATGAGATGGGGGCAGCCCGGCCAGCGGAGCCCTCTCTCCTTCCTCTGCTGCCGCCAGGGGAGGGGAGCGGGGCTGCCGCTCACCGGTCCCGGCTGCATGGCTGGGCTGCGGCGGAGATGGGCCGAGCCCGGTCGCTGGCGGCAAACACTTCTGGCCAGAGGGGTGGTGAGAGAGAAAACACATCCATCAGCCTGCTTGGTGACTGAGATCCCGCTGTTATTCCTGAGCTGTGCACCGGCATGATTTTAGAAGCTTTGTGTTGCCGCGGCAGAAACTATGTGACTACAGCAGGCCCGGGCAAGTTCAACTCTTTCCTGACACAGACTGGGACTTTTCTTAACTTTCCTCTGAGATAGAAAAGAAAGCCAAAGAAGGATATGTAAAGGGGCAATATGAAGATATCTAAGTCAGTAAAAGAAGAGTGACTTTTCAAGTGGGAGAGATGA
>VWYP01026655.1:1068-26958 GCA_013400435.1 Pycnonotus jocosus | reverse complement strand
CCTCTTTACATTGTTTATAGAAACTGAGCAGTTTGCAAAGAAAGGAAAAGTTTTGAAAGTTCTCATCTGGTTTTTTTTTTTTTCTTCCCTCTTCTTTTAGTGTTCCTGTTGGTGGGCTGGTTGTTTTGCTTTTAAGTTGAGCCTGTTTTGCCTTTTTCTCCCAAGGATCCTATCTCATGTTTAGTGAACAAAATTTAGTAAATACCAAACCTTCACATTAATTGGTAGCCTGTATGGGGACAGAATGGTAACCCAAACTCTCACAATACAACTTTCTCAATCACATCATATTTTATTCTCAAAATTACTTTTAAGCCATTAAGATGTGTCAGTTAATTTCAGTCTCTTGTTACTGGTATTAAAAGAACACGGTTAAAAATATGGCAAAGACACTGAGAAGTAAATTTAGTGATGTAATTTTCAATAATGTATTGTACATCTACTGGCCAATGTTTAATATTTATTTTTACAGAGACTTGTTTTTAAATAACTATTAAAGTCCAAGTTGAGATACCATTAATTTTATTTTTTCAGTGTCTGTCCATCCATCTTTCCATCATCTTGATACAAGAATATCAGGCTAAAGGTAGAAATTATAAAATATAGAATCATAAAAAAACCCAATAAGTATAAAAGTAGAGATTTAAATTAATATTCTATCCACAAATTTTATAGAATTGATGTCCTAGTTTCAGGTGGGACAGAGTTAATTTTCTTCCAAGCAGCTGGCAAAGTGCTGTGTTTTGGATTTAGTGGAAGAAAAGTGTTGACAATACATTGCTGGTTTAGTTGTTGCTGTGCAGTGCTTAGCCTAAGTCAAAGGCTTTTCAGTTTCCCATGCTCTGCCAGCAAGCAGGTGCACAAGAAGCCAGGAGGGAGCACAGCCAGGACAGCTGACTGCAACTGGCCAAAGGGATATTCCATATCAAAGAGCATCATGTCCAGTAGATAAACTGGGGAGATTTTATTGGGAGGGGCTGATTGCTGCTGGGGAATGGGTTGGGCATTGTATTGCCCATTAGTTTTCTTTGGGTTTTATTCCCCTTCCTCTTTTTTTTTTTCCATTATTATTATTATTAATAATTATTATTAGGGGTTTTTTTAACTGTTATTAAAAAGTTTTGGCCTAACCCACAGGTCTTAATTTTTCTGATTCTCCTCCACATCCTTCTGGGGATGGAGGTAGTAGAGGAGATAGGAGAGTTGTCCTTTTTTTAATTTACTTGATGGCTGGGGTTAAAACACAATAACTGGAAATTTTTAAGAATTAATTTTCAAGGGCAGTTAATCCAATGAAGTAATATTTATAAATTGAACAGGATGGATATGCTCTAAAAGTAGGCAGAACTAAAATTCCAACCATGTCCTCCTTTTCACATCTCAAAAATTCCCATGGATCTCCTATAGTTTAACTCCCTTATTCCAGACCTAACCAAATGAAAAACCTCATAAAGATGAAAATTCTCTTCCTTTCTATATAAATTTATTCTGCTGTGTGTCAGGGATGATAGTAAACAAGAACTGTGAGACCTGCTTCACTGAAGCTAATGGAAAATTTTCTGTAGAATTCCATGGTGTCTTAAATAAGGCACTGGAAATTCAGCAACATCCTTGAAAATTCATGAATTTAAGAATTTATGTTCTAAGATGGTAGATAAAAGAACTTTGTGAATGCTTGCTACTTACAGATCAGACGGAAACAACTTCTGCTACTAATATTGCAGAGATAAGAAATATAATCTCTGGCAATTGTATTTTGAGTTACCAAAAGACAACAAGGAAGCAGTTAAGCCTGAGTTATTCAGTGCTTTTTCAATATTTTTCTCATGAAGGTAGAAAACTAACATTATGACCTATAGCCATCAATATTTTGTGCTAGTTTCACTAAAGTTGGGAACACGATATGGATTAAACCAATATAACATGACAAATGTTAGTACATTATTATAGGAATAATTCATAAAATGCATTTAGAGAAAAAATCAATTTAAATTAAATTTTGTATCACACTTTACAATTTTGGGATATGGCTGTCACTGTAATTTTTTAGGTTTGTTAAAAATGCTTTATTCCATAGTATTCATGTTTAAATTCTACAGAACTATTCAATAAGGCTTTGGGGAAGAAAGTTTGTCATAAAACACTCATTTACTCAAAACTATTTTCAGTAGAATGAGAGAATTTATTTAGTAAATAATATTATAGGTACTTTCAAAACAAACAAGCAAGTGCTGGTGCTGCTTTTAATCATGTTTTTTGTGAGTGAATGGTATTATAATTTATCCTATGTCAAAATTACCTGAAGCAGCATGGAACAGCATCAGAGATTGATGCAGTCCTTACTCTTTCTTGGGTGAGCACCTGCTGTCTGTCTCTACATGGTTTGACATTTTGATGGATACAGGTCAGGCAAACACTGGTGGTCAATAACTTCACTTATCCATAGGTGGTTTCAATCATAACTAATTTATTATTTTGCACATCTGGACTGATGTTATTGCCCTCTCATCTCAGTGCTCTCATGTAAATAACTCTGTGGAAAGTAGGTAATGCAAAAGAGAATGACAGAAAAATAATAAAAAAAGGATTTATCTGTTATGATTGTAATAATCTTCATTGCTCAGTTCAGTTGAGATTGTTCCTACGTATGTAATAATTTACAAGGTGCAAAGGGCTAATATCTTTCTTGCTTATAACACCCTTATAACTATAATGAGTGTTTTAATGTATCAAAACCCTGCCTCTGTGAGCTAGAGAATTATTGTTGTCTTCACCTTGTAGATGAAAAACTCCATTTACACAAGGTCAGATTCAAAATCTGCTGCTCAACCAGGAACCATAACTGGATCTCTCATGTCTCAGAACATCATTCAGGCACCTACATGAGTGTCAAATCCTCTGTTTAGCTGTCTTCTTACAAAATTCATTCATTATTATTCTGTATTTGCTTAAAGATGGTTTCTCTGGAGGAAAGATGATGAACCACTTTTTCCATAAATTCCACAGATCAATAACAGTAATATGACAGGAGCAGGAGAGATTCTAATCAGTACTAAGCAGAATGATGGAGAGCAATCAAAACTCATAGCTGAAATTTAGAAACCGTAGTGATGGTACAGACAGATTTACCATTTTTATTGTGGACAAGTTAAGCCAGAATGAGCAATGGTGAGAGAAGTGTTTTCTCCCACTCAGTTCTTGGAGCCGCTGGGACAATTCCAACATTGAGCTTTTTGAAAATCTATGAAACACTGCAAGATGTTTGAAGTACATGTAGAAAAAGTTAAAGAAACAATTCATATTTCTCAAGCATCACTGATTTTGAAGGTATAAGACATAAATATTTTCCAAATATGTAAATCACTCCCAAGTAGTAATAAATCCCAAATCAACAATAAAATTAGAATATAAAGTATATCTGTACTAGAAGTTATTTAATGGCATAATCTTGCAATAGAATAATGGTACTGACTTCGTAAACATTGAAACTCTTCTGGTTTTCATGCCTCTACCAAAGCTTTCTTCGTTACCCTTCTGAGTCTCTGCTTTTTCATAGTGTCTCCTAGAATGAGAAAAGTGGTTGATATTTCTTAAAGATGACTGGGTGAAGTACAAGAACACGGTTGTCTTTTTAATAGCTCATGAACAAGTAGAACTATGCTCTGGAGGACTAAAATCTGATAAGGTGCTTCCTCAAATAAAATGATTTGATGAGATAAAGGGTTCTCCAGACAAGTGAAATGAGGCAGCTCTAATTTTTTTTCTACTTCAGGAAAGTATTTGAGATAATTCCTTCCTATTGTAGAGCAAAGCCCTTTAGATATTGGGAAACTGGACACCAAAAACATTTTAAAAAATCAGACTTAAAAATCATGTTTTTTTCATTAAGCATACTGCCTGTGATAGGAAGGAAAACATCTTTTCTTTTTTTTCACTGACTTGTACCTGCTCCTTTCTAAACCATCAAGCTCCTATTAATTACTTAGGTGAACATCTCCAGACTGATATTCTTCTGGAATAACAATAACATTTTCATCTGTTAAAATAAAGGTACCTACAACAGAGGGTTTGTTTTATCTAAGTTCTAAAGGATTTATTACCTCTTAATTAAATGTCTGCTTTACAGGAAAGAACTGAAGGTAGTGGATATTTTGCTTGACAAACTGATAGCATGTCACTTTCAAAAATACATTTAAATGCATGCAGAAGTCACGGGAAGGAATCCTCATCCTAATTCTGCTTTAGAAGATGGAAATTACGGTCCTGCACTGCAAGGAGGGTGAGCTGTGAGCTGAGCACAACAGCAGCGCAGAGGGGAGCAGTAACCTCTGACAATCCAGCAGCCTGCCTGGGTCAGAGCGGAGCTGAGAGTGATCAGCAGCTCTGCAGCAGAGAAAAGAGTCCAAGGCCCAGCCAGGAATTCAGACCAGCCAGGGAAGATGGGATTCAGAGGAGTACAAGCTCAGGCACAGACAGAACAGAACCCCTACACAGCTGCAGTGTAACACAGGTTGGGGCAGTGTTAATCTCAGTTTATGAGCTGCTCTGGAAGGAAAGGAGGAGCAGGACCTTGTTCCCAGCTTTCCACACTAGAGTTCCTATCACCAGTGTCAAACTTGGACTCAGACAGCTGAACTCTGTAGCTTTTCCAGCTGAATTCCTAAAAGCAGATTGAGCTCTGGGCCCCAGCAGCTGGAATACAGGAAGGCTTGGAAACAATCACAAATTGTTTAAGTGGTTGATATTTCTTAAAGATGACTGGGTGAAGTACAAGAATGTGGCTTATCTTCTATGCCTTATCTTCTTCTGGGGAACAGATAATTTCATATTAAATTCAGAAGGATGTAGCATTTGCTCCACACAGTATCCAGAATTTCCAGCTATAACCTGTGCTGATACTGTAACTAGTTAATTAAGGAAACACAGTTGTTCTGTGACAGTGAAAACTTAAAGAAAGAGAACAAGGGTGACAGGAGATTGAAATAGTAGTAGTTAAAGGGTTAAATCCCAAGGAAAGGCTGTCAGTTTGCAATAGAAATATTGCAACATGAAGGAGATGTTGTGGGAATGCATAAGTGGAACGGGATGCACCTGTGATGATGAAAAGCAGATTATTAATTTGACAAGAGGGCTTGAATGTGCTGCCTTTCATCTAAACTTGCCTTTGGCTGTACAAATTGGTCTTCATACTGGGACCTGCCCAAGTCTTCAGCTACAGCTCTTCCTGAGCTCTTGGAAAGGCAAAGGAGCAGTGTCTGCACATGCTGCTGCCTCTTGCTTCCAAACAGCTCTGTTAGAAGAAAGCAGTAAGTGCAGTTCCTCTTCAGCAATTTTTTTCTCTCCAGCTGCTATTTCTCATCTTTAATTAGAGAGACAGAGACAAGATAGAAAATCTTTGCTGCTATAAAGTAGTGATGAAAAAGAAAACAAACAGAAGCTTTCATCTCCTCCTTCCATCTCTTCCAATTTTTGTTTGCATGGTTTTCATTATGGTTTTTGAATAATGGGTGGAAACAGTAGTTCACTCATATCCAATGTGAAAGGAATCTTTCAAAGGTCTGATGAAACAGAAACTGCTTTGGGTCAGTCTGTTCACGCAAAACTAGGATCAGCTGTAACAGTGCAAATGTCAACAAAACTATGGACCTGCTGCAGAACTTATGTCTGCCACTGAAAAAATCTTCATGGTCTGCTTTATTGTTTATTTCTAGAAGAGAGCATTAGAGAGGCTGTTCACAGCATGTGTTTGGAATTGCAAGAACAGCCACATTAAAATGCCACAGAGCAGGCAGATCTTCAGGACTGTGCAGAAGAATTGAAGTGGCCTTGAAGTACTTTTGTGGCTGTCCAGAAATCTGTCTGCATCAACCTCTCATCCAGACAGCAAATCCTTAGCGTGGACTCCTTGTTGTGGTTTAGAAAATGTGTGAAAAAAAAATTTTCTTCAAAATTGTCATGCTTAGAGCCTAAGGACTGAAACAATTTCCTTTTTATAAACACATTTTTTCTCCAGCCTTAGGAAGATACAGCTCTGTTCATCACACTGTCAAAGAGTACATGCAAACAGTACCAGCACAGAGTTGGAGCAATATAAAAGCTGAATCCTGAAATTGAAAGCATCTGCACAGCCCCACTCCAGAACCTTAGACAACACCTGAGACTCTCTGTGGGCCTCCATAGGGAATAAACACAGGCAGCCCAGCCCTGTTCCAACCCTGTCCAGCCATGAGCAAACATCTGGGAACACCAAGAGCAGCCCCATCCTGAGGACTGGCACCTCCCTGGGGGTGGTGATGGGATGAGGCCAGAATGGGCTGACAGCCCAGCTCAGCAAATCCCTCGAGTGAGCAGGGCAGGGCTGTGGTGACCTGGAGACTGTCCCTGCTGGGGAATCCTTGGGGCAGGGGGAGATGGCTCTGGCTGGATGACATGGGCTCTGGGCCTGCAGGGGCTGGCAAGGGGCAGGCAGAGCCATCCCTGCCCTCAGGGTCCTGGCAGAAGGGACATCAATTATTCTCAGTTGTCTGCAATATCTCTAGTATCTCTTCACTGTATCACTGCACTCTTACTGCTTTATAAAATCTTATCATCCCATACTCAGTTAATATTTGGGTTTTATGACTGATTATTTTACAAGTGCCATGATTTTCCAGGAATACTTGTGGAGAACAAGCACAAGTACAGTTAAATAAAACTCCTATGCAAATTTGAATATCTGCAGAAAATGCTTTTCAGCATCTCCTCCCATTCTAATGAAAGCAAAGCCATTATTTGTTTTTCCAGAGTTAATTTATACAGAAACAGAATTGTACAGGGTCTACACAAAAGCTCAGAACACAATGCAGAGATGAAGGATGATAAACACAAGATATAAATTGAAAGTTTTAAGGTAAAAATGGACAGAAGTTCAGACAAATGTAATACTTGGAAACACAAAATGATCAAAAGACATACTGAGATATGAAAGATAGTTTTTATATTTGGTATATTCAAATTTATCAAACCAAATTTATGAATGTCATACATATTTTTAGGCCTGAATAGAGACTATATTCCTGCTTCAAAAGGTAAATATTTCTTAAAGGAGCTAGGATGAGTTAGAGATAATTAATAAATACCCTTAGAAAAACTAAGATTTATGCAAGCTATTAATTAATATAGCTGAGAATTATATAAATAGGAATATACACATGGTTAAGCACATGTACATTTTGCTGCCCAAAAAAAGTAACTTTTTTGAGTTTGACTTGTTTCAAGGAGACTGGCATTAGAGGATTGCAGTAGAGGATTGCAGTAACATAATCCAAATAAAGAGATTTATGTTTAAAAATTGCAATAAAATACTGCAAAGAGCAAAAGATAGAGACAAATACAAAGAATTTTAGCTGCATCAGACAAAGACAATATTTTTGGCATTATTAGCCAATAGGAAAGAAATAATAGGGGAACTTATCAAATATATTAGACATCTATACACTACTGCAAAGTGTATCAAGAACAAATAAGAATGACTAGAAATCTTAATGCACAAACAAAGCCTAATTGGCCTCTCAGAGACCTGATGGCCTAAATCAGAGATACAAAAAGACAGGTAAGGAGAAAATAAAGATTTTTACAATATGATGAAAATATTTTTGCTTTCTCTGTAGCTCAGTAGGAAGAGAGAAGAAGACCTGTTAAAAGCCTCCAAAAAGAATAAAAAGGGGAATAGAACAAAGGAGCATCATAGTAAGAGAGAATAAGACTATTCCATTCAAATACCTAATACCTGAAGGATGTGGCCTTCTGGTGAAAGGAGAATGCCTGCTGCATAAGCATTACAAATAGACACAGTCTGGCAATAAATTATTGAGGACAATATTGAAGCATATATTCTTTTACAAATGCTGAAAGAACATAGGCTGTCCTATGTGAAAGATGCATCTGACTAAAGAGAAAGAAACCTTTGGAAACATGGCATATATCTGAAACTGTCAAAAACTATCAAGTTAATAATTCTGTGCAAATTAGTGTAAAAGTGGAGTGAAAGTGTAGCACTAGAATAAAAACGCAAATTTTAGCCAGGAAGATGGGCTTCCAAAAAAAAAAAAGGATTTCTAAAAAGAGGAAGGAAATAATATTAAGTATGACATTATTAATAGTGTTAATATTAGTACAGAATGAGACTATAAATCAGAAGGACTCCAAGAGGGGGATATGGTTTTATAACAAGCAGATAAACTGGAAAAAAAGCACAAAGAAGAAAAGAAGTGATGAATGCCTTACAAATTAGACTTATGAAGAACTGCAGGAAGAAGTTGAATGGGTCAAGAAAATAAACTAGTGAAGAGTAGTTAAATCACCAAGAACTTTTTTTTTTTTTTTTTAATTATGTATATGGCTTTTTTTTATGTCTACAAAGGGTAAACTAAAAAGTGCAGTGCTCAGCATGGGATGGGAAGATTCAGATAGATGTTAGTTAATCAGCTACCTATTAGTAAGACCTTAAAATACCTTTTTAATGTTTAAGTCTAGGGACAAGTTTTCTCACTATGTTCTGCAATCCTAAAAATTTCAGGATTAGATAACAAAATTTATGTTATTCTCTAATCCTGAAGTTCTTGATAAAACAATTTTATTGATTTAAATAAGGATTAATGTCTCATTTTTTCCTGCATCTAGAAGACAGATTACTATATATAGTGCCTTGGTTTGGTTTTTTTTAAAGCTGGAGAGTCCAAGATTAAAATTCTGACTTCTCTGCTGGAAGTGCATCATTGGTTTTGAATCAAAAACAATTCTAAGACAGTCTCTGAGAATTCCTGAATTCTGAAATGCTAGAACAAAGCAATATATGAATAACATGCATGGGAATTGTGAGAGTAAAAGGCTTAAAAATGAGTAGTCATTTCAATGGTGATATAAGAATGATAGGGATGTTAATGATATTATTCAGTATAAATCAGTGTATTGCCACAGAAGAAAATACACTGCAATCAAGAACCTGGTTCAGACATATATCCCTGAATTTTGTTAAATTAATAAATAATAATTTAGTAAAACATAAAAACAGATATGTTTATAATAAATTCTGTATGCTTTTATTAATATATAGTCATGCTTTGTATGATATAAATTAATCCACTGCCCCACTGCCTTACATTCACACCTCTCTTTTCTTTCTACATTTTTCTCTCTTTCCCTGTTTCTCACATGCACACACCCCCTTATGTATTCTCTCTCATGTGTGTATTTCGGGCACCAATATTACTTTTGAAAACAAGGTGATTGGAAACCCAGGTAGGTACTCACAGTCCAGCTACCCTGAGAATAAAATTCCTGACTCATGCCACTGGTAAAATTTTCTAGCAGCAAATGCACCTGAAAGTATAGAAAGAGAAATGTGTTTGGAAGTCTTGAATCAGGAGACTTATGCTAGGGTTAGCATCTTACACAAAATTCTGAATTTTAATCAGAAACATCAGACAATGGATGAAGACTTGAATGTTGCCTCATCTGTCTTTAGGTCTCTAAAAGTACTCAAAGGTATTCCACGTCTGCAAGAGTTACACTATTTCTACTTTGTTTTTACATATCAAAACATAGCTGCCTTTCAATACCTAATTCTCAATGAGATTTTAAGGGTTAGGGTTTATTTTAACTTTTAAAATCTTTGATTGTTTCTTGATTTCCATAAAAGATTATATTATTATTCCTCATAGTTCACAGATTGAAAACTGGTTCATAAATCAGAAAATTATTTGTGATGAACTTTTTCCTTGATTCCTAGTGAATTAAAATGAATAAATTTTTTGATCCCAGAAGGCTATTCTGAAAATGAAATTGTTTATATTAGATTCATCTCAAGCTTCAGTCTGTATTTTAAATTGGCATCTTTTGCATACTTATGTCAAAAACACATTTGAATAAAATAGGAATTTGCTAAGAATTCTCATGATTTTCTTTCCTATCTAAAACTTTTGCTTCAAAATATTTTGGCTTGCATTATGCTTTAAAAATTAGTGAAACTTAGAAAAAGAAAACATTGCTAGATTTCTGGCCTAAACCTTGATGTACAACTCAGTTCAGTCCTAGCTGCAGATCTACAAGCAGTATGTTCATCATTATGATGCTAGGACTTTTGCTTGTGTTGGTTTGTTTCATTTCAGACAATAAGATAAATCATGGGGGGGCGCAGGAGGAGGAAGACTGATTTATAAGGTTCTCACTTTACTTTCAAAGATGTTTTGAATGTGAGACATAGGTAAGTAGACATATCTGGTGACTCTACACTCATCTAATACAAATATCTCAGGCAGAAACTACATTCCAATATCTTCCACCATATATAAATTCAATGAGGTATAGACACCTTTCTTTGTCTTGCCTTTATGTAATTTTCCTAATATGCAATTTTCCTATAAGCCAAGCTTATAGCTAGAAGATTTCTAAAAGCATTCAACATGAGCATAACTTTTTACTTCTCAAAGTTTTAATCAGCTCATTCAAAATAAGAGGAAATTAGTATTTTGCCAGTGGTTACCTGTTAATCATCTGTTTACTCAAATGAAAATATTTTGATAAAGTTGTTCATTCTTCAAGTTCTGTTTAAATCTCCCTAACTATGATTAAATATGTCTTTCAAAAATGTCAAAGATTTGGTCGTATTCTAAAGTACTTTAGCCAAGGGAAAGAACTTGTCTCTTGCTTTGTGGTAAAAAACCTAACCCTTTCCTAAAATCCCATTTTATGCCATTGCAGAATTGTGAGCATATATATAGCTAGAGAACCACAGATATTCTGAAAAGGCAACTCACAGGATTTCTGATTTTCAGCTAAATTGATTTATTTTAAAAACCTCTGTCTTTGAAAGACTTTTTCTTCTTTAGATTCAAACATGTTTAAATTTGCAAAAGTATCTAGTTTTCTAGATACAAAATTGGATCTAAAGGCAGAAAACAAACTGTAGTGGTGATGAGGTTATTTCAGACTGCACTCTCAAATTCTCAGAGCTACTCACATAATGTAGATGACAGAAGAAAGGCTAAATGCAAAGTCACAATTCTTGCTACTTATGGCACTTTTATAAATTTTCTTTCCAAATTGCACTATAGAATGTTATACTTTCAGGCAGACTTCCCCTTCTCAGTAATTTGATTTGAGCTAGATTAATGCCCTTCTTTTTCTCTTGCTGATGTTCTATATTACCTATCCTGTATGCAGTGTCAGGTCTCCAATTTAGATGTCTGTACCCTCTGAAAACACTCTAAATAAAAGGAAAGAAGAGAAAAGTAAGATTTTAAAGCAGCTTTCCTTAAATATTCCTTTCCCACTAGACAGAAGAGAAAAAATAAGATGGAAAATGACTCATAAGTTGAGTTGAGGCAGTTTACTAAAGCAAAAGTTTGCACATGCACAAGCAAAGAGGGAAAGAAAAAGGGCTATTATCTACTTCCCAGCATCAATGCTCAGCCACATCCTGAGCACACACAGCAGCTGCTCCAGAAGGCAAACATCACAAACACCACCACACCCCCAAGCTTTTCCTTACCTTTCATATCTCAGCTGACATCACATGGTGTGGAATATTCCTGTGGTTGATTTGGGTCAGCTGGGCTGGTTGTGCCTCCTCCCAGGATCTTGCACACTCCCAGCACCTTGATGGGAGTGGGAATGTGAGAAACAGCCCTGATACCGTGCCAGCACTGCTCATCTGTAGCCAAAACACATTTTATCAACACCTTTTCAGCTACCAATGCAAAGCACAGCACTGTGAGGACTCTATGGGACAATGAACTCCAGCTCAGCCAGACCCAATACGTGTTTGAGGAGAAACTGGGCATGGGCTGAGACTTCTCTATAACAGCTGGAGGCCGTGAAGGAGTAAAAAGAATATCAGTGGTGTATGTTGGAAAGACCTTGTAATTTTATTCATTTTATGTGATGAAGAGATTTTGAAGGAAGGGTCTATGAGCAGGTGATGATTTTTTACTTTATCTTGATTCTTTGTTGGTGTCACTTCTCAAGACAATTTTACAAATTTCAAGGTTTTTTTCTTAATTCTTGTGTGAGTATTGCTCATATGATGTCTGTCTTGTAAAAGGTGTTCTTTGAGGCAGAGATGTTGATCTAATATTGAAGAAAGAGAATTAACATTATTTCCTGATTTTCTTAATGTTTCACTTCTGCCAGGTTGAGAAGTAAGTAAATGTTGAACCTTTTTCTTCTTTCTTGGCTATATACTACCAATTATTCCTGGAAAGGATATGAGCTTTTCCTTCAGAGAGTGACAAAATGGTGATACAATCCATGTATAAAGCAAATAGTTGTAAAGTAACTCAATTTATATATGCAATATATGAAAATTATGTTGTTTCCTGTTTTGATCTCAGCAGCAGGTTTCTAGCAACTGGTGTTTGAAACAAAGATTTAAATGTCTGATATTCCATGCAAAAATATAGTGTATATATTTCTGAAGTACCTAAGCTGACTTCTGCCAACTAGTTTTTAAGCTCTAAGGAAATATGTACGCAAACATATATCTGTCATTCTTCTTCTCTTGTTAAGCGTGCAAATTTTCCTTGATAAAATCTAGGAAAGGCATATTTTGTGATAAGGAAAGTGCAGCCAAGATATTTTTTATAATTATAATCTCATCTTTATAACATCACTTGGGAAATTTAAAAAATAAAACTGATCCCAAAATCTACTAAGGGAGAAAATGGTTTTAATGGATTTTTAAACTTAGCTTAAGATTTGTTGTTGGACTCACATTGTCAAATCAATGAAATAAATTTAAAAATTTAGTGGTAGATGAATCTACCATTGAGGTCCGAGTCTAATCTATTTATGGCATCAAAAACTGTTAAGCTTTTTCTTTCTAATTCCTCCAAACACTATATCAACACTTGTAGGCCTCAGTATTTAAAAAAGTGTAAAACTCTTTTTATTAGTGTAGGAAAAATGGATAAAAGGTTGTTTGTGTCTTGTTTAGTTCATTGGGGACACCAAATATAAGCCAGGATATCTTTGCTATCTTTCAGGAAAAAACAAAACAAAACAAAACAAAAACAAAAACAAAAACAAAAACAAAAACAAAAACAAAAACACAAACAAAAAAAACCCCACCAAACCAAACCAAAAGAAACTTCTTTCCTTTTTGCTGTGTTGTTGACTCTCACAAAACTGGATTTTCAGCTCTGCCAACGTGTTTGAAAGGCCAGAGTTCACTTTGGCAAGGTTACAAACATAAACCTCTGTAACTGAACAGCAGAGCATCATGTCAACATATGATACCAAAATGATGGTTTTTTCAAAGGAGGGAAGAATTTTCTCTCATACATCCCTGATTTATCACAGTGGTACAGCTATGCTATCTCCCTTGGGATTCTAGACAGCATTCCTATTATCCACTCAGCTTGTACAGTCTTGTTAATGTGCTTCAGTTGTTTTTAGCTGTCACAGAAGTGGTGATGTGTAAGTTGCAGAGATTTCACAATAAATTTTAAATGTGAATGTTTAGGTAAACGCTTTTTTCCCCTCTTTAACATAAACACAGATTCTCCCCATTGAGTAACCACCACAGGCTCTGCTCAGACTGCAGATTTTAACAGCAGTGAAGGATTCCTCCCAGACATGCCTCTCAAGAAATTTGTGCCCTTCTCTCTTGTTTGCTTACAGACAGAAAATATATTTTGTGACTCCATTTGGAGCTTTATACAGCATGTTTGTTTTGTGATCACCCAGCTGTTCTCGTGCCATCATCTATATAGTAAGGAAAAATTGTGAGGACAAGAAACAATCTGCAACTCAGTGTTAAACCAGAGCCTTTTGGATTGTCTTTTTTTATTATACCTATGATAGGTGGGACATAATTAAAGATATTCTGCTGACTATGTTAAAATGAGGATGATTACTTAAAAATTACAGTTGCGGATTTGTGTTCTGCTCCTATTTCCCACTTCTGCATGCTTAAGAAGAAACTGGAAGATAAAACAACTGTCATTTTGATATTATGTGCATCCTGAGAATCTACTGAAGAGGAGCAATATTTGATTAGTTTCATTCACTCCATTTTGTTTCTATTTTATTATGCCTCTCTAATTATTCCGAACTTAGTTTCTTCAGGCTTACTCTCTAGGAAGAAAGTTAAGTTAATTTAACAACAGGTACATTTTGTCTTTTATCTTCTATAGATTAATAGAGCAAAATGGATTTTAAACTGAACAGGCATCCCACATTTCCACTTAGTCAATCAGTGAGAAGTTGTCTAGCAAGCTGTTAAAAAAAAACAAAAAAAAAAAAAAAAGCAGTCACAAGATTTTCATTCTGTGCTCATGGCTCTTGTCCAACACATTCCTTCTGACCACAAAGAAAGGTCTCTGTGACCATTTCTGGTGATTCTTATCTTTGTCATATCAGAAAAGGGTGTTCCCATCCTCAGATCTCAGAAGCTTTGCCCCAGGTCTCTGCAAACTCCCTCTTACTGACAAGAAAGTGATATTAGCTGTGGGAGAAATGCAGCTGCCTGAAGCGCCCAAAGCTGCTCACTTAAAAATTCCTATGCTCCTCCCACTAAATAAATACAAATATAAAAATCATATATGAGGTAAAGGTATTAGGTATTGCTGTTTTAGGTATTGAAACATTGTAAATCTAAGCAATATTGTATCTACATTTCACAGTACAAATAGCATCATTTATTTCATCCCACATTTTTCTTCTGGCCCTTTGCAAGTCCTCCTCCATTCATCAAAATCCATAAGTTTAAGCCTTCAAGATATTTCCCAGTCATTTTCAGACAGACAGCATGTCACACTTGGAAACCGGAACAATTTGGTAATCTGTGTAAAGAAGTCTCAGCCATATATTATATGTTTTAATCTAATATTTGTCCTTGATAAAACAATCTATTCACTTTTGGATGGAGATGTTTCCTCAGAAGTAGAAGAGTCCTCTGGTGGCAGCAATTCAGAAAATTACTTTGATCTTCAGAGCTGTTGGTCTGATGAACATGAAACTGGATTTTTAAAGCTTTTCTGAATTGATTCAACATCTTTGTAACTTTTGAGTGCCTATTTCATATTTTCATACTCATACACTGTAATTCATTCCCTGTTATTCAAAATAGGTTAAGGCTACTGATCTCCAAAGAACCTTTTCACTGCTAGCATCTTCAGCTCTGGTGGCCTATAGTTTTCATATGGAACTACAACTTCTACAAAGGAAAGGGAAAACTGAGGGTGAGAAGGGGAAACTACCACTGATGTTGAGCATTTCTTTCTTACCTGACCACCCTCTACAACTCAGCTACAGATTTTCCAAAGGTGATAAAAAAGGAAGCAGGTTTAACTGTGGATGAAGAGACTCCTTACACAGGGGCCAGGGGATCAATTTTGTGTAATTAATGTGTGAGAGAAACACTGGTTTACAAGACAGATACACCCGAATGACACAGAAGCTGTTACCTTCCCTCATAAAAGCCAATTTATTGAAACTTTGTGTCAGCTCCTTTGTGCTTTAAGTGCAGGCTTAAACTTCATCTGGAGAATGAATTATTTGGGGAGGATTTATAATGGAGTTTTGTTTTTCATTTCTTCCCACTGTATATAATATAACTAAGTACCTTTTGGCTGAGGATCAATTCTGCTGTCTTGCTCTGCAGAGAATGTGGGAATGCAAATAAAAAAGTAATTTATACTAACTGACTTTTTGTAAAGATGGCCTTCATCAATTTGCAGAAGGAAATCTGAACAGATTTTGGTGCTGTCATTTACAATATAGCTCTACCCTTTGCTTGGGCTTCCAGGAGTTGTCAGTGCCCAGAGTGTTGATTTGCAAAACTTGTCTTGCAAAAACAGATAAAGGTTTAGCAAAAATAATAGAAAGGGCTCCTGCAATAGTAGAGAAGTTATTCCATACTAAGGCAAGATTATACCAGTGTGGAGGGCAGACTTTGGCCTGTTCAGAGGCCTGGTTGGCCAAGTTCCGTGGGAGGGCATACTGAAAGGAGGCAAAGGAGCCCAGCAAAGCTGGACATTCTTCAGGAAAAAAAATTTTAAAATGTAGAGGCAGGCTGATGTAACAAAATGGATGGCCTGTAGGGGATCTTTCAGCCAGGAAAAAAAAATTATCATCCTTGAAAGAAGGTGCAGGCTCAGGAGGACTATGAGAATATTGTGGTTATGCAAAGAGAAAATTAGAAGAGCCAAAGCCCAACTATAATTTAACCTTTCTTTCTTCCTTCCGAAGAAGAAGAAGAAGAAGAAGAAGAAGAAGAAGAAAGACATTCGTTTTTCTTTACAAGTTAGTATAGTAGGTGTGGTGTCATTCTTCCTTTGCTTTGCTACTTGTATAAAATCCTTGAAAACAAGAAAAAAGTACTATTTTTGTAGTACATACATTACTAATTTCTTTACATTATTATGTATCAGTCTTTAACTAAGCAGGATCTACTCATCTGTTTTGCAAAATATACGTTTATGTGTTTCTATCCAGCTGTAAAAAAAACATTAAAATGTCATTAGTTAATTGCACCTTAGTTCCTATCTCTCAGCCAAAGCCCTTTCATTTTTTTCCTTTAGCTTTTATGGCTGAAAGCGGCACTATTTTTTAATTGCATAATTTTTAATTGATTGCAATTGTTAAAGTAACTCCAAAAACATGCATTTATAAAATATTGTATTTTATTTATACTTGATGTGGAGAAGTAGAATCATTCTTAGCTGCAGACACAAATAATGATATCTATAAAAGTAGAGCAAGCAAAATGATACAAGAAATTGTCTTGAGTTTCTCACTGATAAAGTAGGGAACAATGGGAAGATTTGATTAAATTACATCAAATGACACAAAAGCTTACTTTATCTTCAGGTTACACAGGGAATACCCACAAATAATGGGTAAGTAAATATGACACTGTGTAATTTGTAGCTTGCAAAGCTAGCTACAGAACTCTGAAGCTGGCATTGTGGTTCCACAGAAACAAAGATCTCCTGACAGGACAGGTAGAATGGAGACAGGATATATATTTACCCAGATACTGCGTTTTAAGTGACCTGCCATTGGATAGAAGAGCCAGAAAGGTTCGTAATTTTTGAAGTTGTCTGTGGAAAACTCTATGCCATCTAGGGTTGCCAGATAGTTTAGATACTATAAATTGTCTTTTTTTTTGGTGCTATCTTCACACTTCTAAAGTGTCTTCTGCAGAGGAGAGTATGGACTATTATATCTTTGCTGTGTGACCTCAAGCATGGTCATAGGCTCACAGGGTCTATTTAAGTTTCATGGCTTCTTGGAGTTGTTCTGAAGGCCTCTGTATGGTAGAGGAAATCCAACTGGATCTGACATTTACGCAGGCTCTTGGAGAAATCTCTAAAGTTCCTCACCCTCTGGACTATAGTTAGACATCATCATGGAGAGAGCAAAGAGAGAAGTTATTTGTCAGTTATGACATAGATGTTATTTGAACATACATGGTTGTTGCCATAAACCTATATGAATGTCTGATAGAATGTGGTTGTGTCTCCATAACCATGACAGAAACAGAAAGTTTCTGTTTTAAAAATGCTCAGCAGCCAGTAGGAAAAATGGTAACTGTGCACGAAGAGGTAAATAGGGTCTTGCATAGATGACCTGCATATCTGGGGAACAAACCCTTTTAGGACATTGAGTAGGCTCAGTGCCTTGAATTTCATGGGTACACCAAAGGCTGAGCACACATAATTTATCTGGCCATGATTACCATAGTTATCAACACTTTAAATGAATGCTGGTTATTCATTGCCTATGTGTGTAGTACTTCATAATCACTGACCATTCTCAAATAAGCGTGAAGGAATGTGAAGTAATTTTTATAGAATTCATTGTGCCATGAACATGACACATGACATAATCACTATGAAGGCAGATTTTATAAAGGAATAAATGCTAATTTCTTCAGGGACAGAGGAAATCATTCATTTTATTAAATGGCTTGTTAAACTTATTTTGCCAACCCTTTTATCTGTTTGATTGGCTTGGCAGTAAAGCATGCTAAAAACAGATCTAGACATTATTTTAAATAAGGACTGAACTTTGCTACCTTCACATATTCAAAGGAATGGCATTTATTTAAAATAGTTGTATTGTTTACATTGACCCTTTTCACAGTTGCTACACTGCCCTCACAAGTAGTTTACCACATGGCCTTACATTAATGAACAATTTGAACTCTGAGAGGAGTAGGTGAAACTCAAATGTTTCAACTTGGTACCAAGATCTTGTAGTGACAAGTCAAATTCTATTCAAATATTGTCTGATTTAAATACTAAAAGAAAAATATTTCTGTTTTCTTCTAGTATCAATATAAGTAATACATTTGTCTTTAATCTGCATGAGAACAGACAAGTACAGTGTCACTTTCTTGGGAAAAAATCCACACTTAAGGACATTACTATCTTAAAATAATTACCATGCATGCACAGGACAATGCAAATACTGAAATGCTATGTTATAGGTATACCTGATTTATTATTTTTCAAGAATGCATTCATACTGTAGTGATTATGATCAACTCTAAAATCAAGCTAGTGAAGTGCAAAGTAGCTGTTAATGATCCCTAAATGTTTGTGGAAATTATGTTTTGATGGCACTGTAGACCAATAATCCTATTTTGCATGGAACTCTCACTTAAAAAGTCAGCTTGTTTTTGAACCTGGACTTCTTATACAAAATAACTTTAAGAATCTATGGGGAAAATGTTCTTACTTCTTCTTGGTGGTTTGTTTGTTGCGGTTTTGTGGGTAGGTGTTTTGTTTATTATCATAAGGATACACTAAGTGAGATAACAAGTTCAGTAATGGTTAAAAGGTCTGTGGAACTTGACTAGTCAAGCTGAAACCTGCCAATACAGCACAGAAGTTTGCCCACCATGACTGTACTAGGAATCAAATTTGCTCATTTTGAAATTCTGTGATGCATGCTTATATAATTCTCATTAACCTCTTACACTATATTCCTACTGCATGTGTATCTTGAATACATAATTCATCATAAAATTGTCCCTTTACAGAGCAATATAAGGAGATTACAGACAATGGCATCCCAGGAAACATTGCAATAGTAAAGCTACAAATTACCAGAAAAATTGGCATGATAGAATCATCTATTTATAAGTTTAAAGTTTTCTGGGACATGTGATAGCTTCCCATTGGAAGACCTGGCCTTAAGATTTTTATTTCTCATATTGAAAAGAGCAGAATGCCTAAAAAACCTCAGACAATTTTATTGCACAGTGAATGTCAGTTCTCATAGAAAATTGTCCTTAGACAAGTTAATCTATCTTCTAACAGGGAATCAGTGACTACAAGGTATTTCCTTGCACTTAATAATTATATTCAACTTTCAAATACTTATTTTTATGAAAAAACATTGAATTTTTTACAAAAAAAAAATGGCAGGGCCGTTAATCCCTTATGCAGGTAATAAAATGCCAGCCAATGCACAAGAAAAGTGATTTGATATGGCCACACAGAAACAGTAAAGACAGGACTAGAACTTGGCCCCCTCTGCAGAAAGCGTTGAACTCTGCTCTTTTCCTATATTTTCACAACCTTTCAACTAGGAGACATGTGTGTTTATTGAACCACAGATACTTCTAGAAGGAGAAATTAGTCCAGAAGGAGAAAACATTATCCCAAAATGGAGTCAAGATGATTGCTGGAATGCTTTCTTCCCATGCATATTTCCGGATGATAATCAGTTTAACATGTGGGCATGCTGGTTTTTAAAGAACTGTTCATGGAGCTACTGCTCTATGCAGGTCTTTCAAGACCAGAACTGCACTTCTATGGTACTTCCAGAAATTCTGAGCCTGAACCATTAGGTTTGAAAATAGCCTATCTGGAAAATATTATTGTAAAGTGAATCAAACTAAATTAATACCATCACTGGTGCTTGGAAAGAATGTGGCTGTGCTTAATAACTGCAGTAGTGCTTTCCAAATTCTCTCACAAATTGTTCCAACCAGTAGCTGTTACTATTAGTATAATTGAAAAATAGGTTCACTGTTCCATTAGTGGTATTTCAATGTCACTTTGGAATGCCATGAAATGGCAAAGGATAGAATGAGTCAGTAACGCTATATTATTGATTTTAATACAGCCTTATTTTTCTTACAGTAGCATAAGAAAGAATTAGGGTACATTCAGTAAGATGCTCTGAATTATATTTAACAGGAAAAGGGTTACAGATTACAAATATTCTTTAAATACATCATCACAGATACTGAATTTCATGCGTATTTACTGACAGTCTCAGAATGAGTTGAGTGCAGGTTTGATCTACATCTGTGGTATCCAACACCGAAATAAAAAACCCATGGTAGAAGTGGCACTAGAGTAATGAGAAGGGACAGGTAAATGTAACAGCCACTGTCACAGCTCTAGGTCAGTTCAGAGACCTCTTCCTGGAGCAGACACCAACTTGGAAAGTTTTGGGTAAGTAGAAACAGATGCATAATTCAAGCCTTGTTACTACGCTAAGTAAAAATTTCAGATTTGGTTTTAAGCAGTGTTGTTTGCACACATTTCCACATAAGCAGTGGTGTGGGAGAAAGACTTTCTCACAAAGGAATGGATTACAAGCTGAAGGTTGTTAATATCTTCAACCATTATTATCTTCTTATAGACTCCTCTTCCAAAATTATACAGTAATGAAAAAAAAAGTTGAGTTGTTTTTACTGCAATTTTAGGCAACAGCAGGAAAAGGAGAGTCGAGCTTCTCTTACTTTTTTTAGTTGTGATGTTCACCCTTTTCATGGGGGTGGTTTTTCAGTTAATTTTCTTTCTAATTTATTTATAGGTGAAGACTGATGCCAGCTGTAAAATTAGTTTTTATTTATTATGCTCACTTTCTTTTTTTACTTGCATAGTACATTCTAACTTGAAAGGCTCCCAGAATAACAGAGTACTTTTAGAGGGAAATTATTTTTGTTGTGTGTATTCCAACCACACACACATCGTAGTCTTGATGGGACTAGAATACACCCTGGACCTTGAGAATTTTTTACAGCAAGTGGAATCTGGGTGAAAATGATAAAATTTTCCTAAGAAAATTATCATTCAACAAAGTAACTAATATCTCACATAAAAGTAGGGTAAGTAAATATCCATGCTTAGGGGAAACACTTTTTTGTTATTTAATCAGCCAAACAGGTCTCTGTGATTTCCAAGACTACTAAAATCATAATGGATGAATGTTTGACTATGTCAAGCTTTCATGCTGATTTTGTGAGTCAATGTTACTGCTACATTTCACTGTCCAAACTTTGCTGAGAAACATATATGTTCAAAAACAGATGGACTCTGTATACTGCCAAATATTAACAGTTGACTTTTTATTTTCATTTTTTCTTTTTCATTTTTTGGGAGGAGGAGAATGGAGATCATTATTTCCTTTCCATTTAAGCAGATCCTTCATCTCAGAGGAGACTCAAGTCCTTTCACTCAGATCAATGAATTTATGTATCATTTCACTGCCATTATGGGTACTGGATTTACTAGTAGTTGTAAAAAAATCATACTAGCTGCATTCTATCCTACAAAATAATAGTGGTTTGCTTGATTATCAAAAGTATTTTAGGACAAGATTATTTAAAAATTGCTATAGATTTTTCTGTGGTTGCTGTTTGTTTGAGAGTTTTTTGTCGTTGGGGTTTTTTATTATTATTAATTTATCACTTTTAACTTGTAAAAATACAAAAAAAACCAAAACAAACAAAAAAACCCCAGCAGCTAATTTTAAACAACTTGCTTTTAATTTTCTTTTTCCTTGATTCAAGTATTTTGCATGAATGAGGTTATATTTGCACACTGTTCTTTGAATGAGTCTCTGACGTTCCTGATTAAGAAATCTGCAGACTTTCAAACTGTTGTAGTTATGAGCTCATGCTGGTGTACATTGCTCCTTGGAGCTGGCTAGAACTGTTTTTGCAATTTTCTATCTATGCCTTTTGTTAATATTAATGTTAAGGATCAGTTTCTGCACTGCTTCTCTTTTTCTTAAGTTTTGGCAAATGATTCAAGGTTTATGGGACACATATGAGATCATTTATTGAGTGTTACAAGAAGCACATTCTGCATGTAATTCAATACTGGAGCTCCTACGGTAGATACATTTTGATTTTAAGTGGTAAATAAGTTTGGTGGAGCCATCATAACTTGTCAATGTAAGTTAAGTTGCTTGGGAGCTAAACAAGGATACACACTGGGCTAGTCAGTTATTTTTTATTGAACTGGTAAATTAGCATGTGAAAATCCACATAATCTGTCATTCTGCAGGTAAAAATTATTGCAAATGGGACTATGATACACACTGGGCTATTTAAGCAATTTTTAAAAATTGTGTTGGTAACAGATGACTCTGTTTTGAACACTGGAGCTGTTAAATCCATATCCTGTTGACTTTGGCTTCTTTCCTCCAGCACCACCCAGCCCAATCTGTATGATGAAGCAGCTAGTAGACTCTCAAGGCAAATGAATCATAAAAGGAGTACTCCTATATTTTTTAGTTAAATATGTAATTCAAAGCCCCACATCTGAAGGCAACTGAAAGAAGGAATCACATCCAACTTCTTTCTGTGTAAGAAAACTTGAGGCCACCGTGTCTCTTTTTGCTTTCCATAATTTTATTTAACAGTTGTTTTATGCATTTAATAAATTCATAAATCTGATATCTTCATGGTTTCATCCTCCATTTCAATAAAATAAAGGTTTTATCTCAATGGTTAAAGGATTGTATGATTACAAATCAACTTCACTTTAATTAGAGTTTTAACTACCTGTAACTGGGCTTTGAATTTTTAACTCCATTGAATTTCTTCCTCCTATTAAGACATTATTCCCCTTTATTTCCTTTTCCCCCTCTTTTCTGCTTTATAGCAGATTTACGGTTCCAAATATCCAAGACTGATAAAACTTTGGGGAAGAATAAGGAAGAATATTTACAGCATAGAAGAAGTAATGTAAGCCTCTGCACCAGCTTTCCTACCAGAGCAGCTCACATAGGATCTGCTCAAGATCACCTTAGTACTGTGTTCTCTCTTCTGAGGCAACCAAACTCTGCCTGTTTGACAGGACCCTTTTTTCAATGTGATGGAGATGGAGCTTCACATCTGTGAGCTGAGCCACTGTCTCATTCAACACAGTCCACTGCACAGTGAGGTTGATAGAAATGTTGTTTAATCATTAACGATTCAGGCTAGAATTGATTAATTAACAGGGATAAAACATTTTATCCCAGTCAGCTCTCTACTCCCTCACCCCAAATTTTCACTTTTAATTTTATTGAACACCTGCTTTTTATCTTGCTGTTTTTCTTTCATAAACTTTCACTATCTTTTTCCTAGCATTTCCTGTTCTTTGGAAAAGAATACGATATGGATCTGCACAGGTGGCCAGGGTATTCTGGACAGGCTGCAGTTTCTGAAAAGGCTCTGAACTCTACATCACACATGTGGTGAGGTCGGCATGTCCAAAATACCCGCAGAGAAAGGTCATTTCCCCAGGACTTTCGGACATCTGCTGCCTTCATTGGAGCTACTGGTACTGTTTCTGCAGGAATGCTAGATACCTAAGAACCTAGCCAAAGTCACTTTTTACCAGGCACAGAAAATTTTCAGGCCAAAATAAAGAAACAACCACGATGCAGTGATGTGCAGTCCACTATTTTAAATATGGATACAGGTCTAGCTCACATTTTGAAAGGCTCACTTAGTTCTGTGAGAAAGCAACATGCTGTAGCACCAGATATCTTCTCACTACACTGTTTCTGCTTCATCTGATGAAAACAATTTGTCTTAATCTTCATATAAGATTTCCTTATCCTAGCTTTGACACCACATTTATGATGAAGTGTCTTTGACTTCTTGCCCTCCTACCCCAACATCTTTCAGCTTTTAAATTCAGAGTACATTTTCTCACCGACTATTTTCTCCTGATGTTTAAAGAAGGGTAGAAATAGCTTAAAATCTACCACTCTGTATCTATTTACAAAACTCACACAAAATACACTTCATTTGGTGTTGATGAGTTACATCTATGAACTTCCATGTCAATTCCTGGCCTTTTGTTATCTGCTGGAGTTTCATGGCTTTTGACGGAGACAACCTAAAGCAGTGGAAGAGCACACAAGCACACAGCAACCAATCCTGTGCTTCACAGGGAAAAACTTCCCTCTTCTTTACTTTTTTTGGTGTGCTTCCAGTGCAATTGAAACAGCTGACTCATCTGCCGAATTTATTTACACTTTGGCAAAAGCTTATCACTTTGTTACATTTGCACAAGCAAAATAACTGTCAGCTTAAGTATGATGAATCCCTTTGCTCTGTCAAATGTGGTAAGTATATTTATTTATTCATTTGTTTGTTCATCCAGTGATTTGTATGTATATACTACAATGTCTTAGTCCAAAGTATTTACTATTCAAGTATATATAAAGTAACTGATGTTCAGCTACTGAGGTTGGTTATTTTATTGGATATTACAGTCACAGATTTTCCATAAGTGAATCAGAGAATCATAGAATATCATGAGTTGGAAGGGACCCCCAAGGATCATTGAAGTCCAGATCCTTGCACTGTACAGACACACCAAGAGTCACCCCATGTGCCTTGGGATGAGAGCATTGTCCAAATGCTTCTTGAATTCTGTCTGGCTTGGTGCTGTGAGTGCTTGCCTGCTTCCTATCAGTAGGAACACAAAGGCCTCTCTTAACTTCATAGAAGACGGCATTTCTTTTCCAATTTACAAAAAAAATGAGAAAACAGTGAAATCTTCGTCCTTTTTGAAATGCAAAGCTGACAGAAGTTGGTGGATGATTTTGATCCCTTTACACTGCCATGGAATTTCACTAGCTCTGCCATTTTTATGGGGTTTTTTGGTGTTATTTATATACAATAGAATGTAATTTTTATACGAAACAGAATAACATGCAATCAATAGCTCATACAGAATCCTCCCTCTCCAATATTCTGGGATAACCTATCTGCCCTTTCCTGCACACTGCCTGTTAGATGAGAAGTATAAGGGTACAGACTGTTAATGCATGCAGACTAACTTTGGTCCTTTGTTTCAGTTTCTTACCTGTTAAGTATGTAATATGTTACCTATCACCTCTGCAAGTTCCAGAAATCTCCATATAAAGTACTTAATGTTATTAGTGTGCATATAAAAGGAAAAGGCTTCCATTTATTCAGCTAATGTCAATGCCAATGTTTAAAACTGGTCAGCTGTATCCCTAAAAAAATTAAGTATTTTTTTAATCCAGTCTAATAAAAGGGGAGGAGAAAACTCAGGCAAGAAGGAGGGTCAGAAGAATGTGTTCTGCAGAACAAAACCTCCCTTTTGTGGATGTTTGCAGTAAAGCTCTCCTTTATTCTCCAAGAAAAACTTCAAACTCCCCTGTAGCAGCAGCCAGGTCTGTTTTCCCTCTTCTCCCATTGAGTGCTGCTCTTCCAATTTCACTCATAAAAATATTCTTTTAGGAAAGCGTAAAATCAGTTTCAATTTCAAGGTCTGTAATTCTAAGGCTGAAAAAAAGCTATTTGAATATTACATGTTTTAGTTTAATCCAAAAAGTAAAGCTTGCAAATCCACATAGGTTTTCTGTTCCTTCTCTCTAGCTGAGAATGATGAAAGCATAAAGTGAGAGAAAGAAAAATCAAGGAGAAAATAATAAACCTGGAGTAATCTTATTATTAAATTATCATATGGAATGCCAATACAGGGAATTATATAGACCTGCATCATCTAGGCACCAGTTGTGCTTTTTAAAACAGATTTTGGTATATATTTCAGTATTTTCTGTGCTAAATTTGGGCTGAAAAATAAAATGAACTACTTGGGAGAGCTTCACACTCTAATTTCAATAGAA
>VWYP01026654.1:34814-47141 GCA_013400435.1 Pycnonotus jocosus | reverse complement strand
GGCATGAGAACAGGTCCCTTTGTCATTAATGCCAGCCTGTGGCACTTCTGCAGCGTGTAGAAATGGCTCAGTCCTGCTGGCTTGATCCCTCACAATCCCTCCAAGTGCTGATGAGCTGCCTCAGCCTGATGCCTCAGATGGAGATGCTCTCAGGAAGTGCTGAATATTCCCATTTTGACCACTCAGCTGCAAAATGGATTCTGAGCAGGTGCTGTGAAAGCAGCAGAGTTGGGAATTTGGTAGTTCAGCTCCTGTGCTCCAGCTGCTGCATGTGACAGAGCCTCCAGCCCTCCAGGGGGCTGAGGGATGGTGACACTGCACCATCAGTGGGACTCAGGGGGACCTCCTGAGTGCTGGTCACCCTTGTCCCCCCAGCCCCAAAGGCTGAGCACAGCTGAGGCAGATGCAGCACAGATTCCCTGGCTGATTGGAGTAAAGGCATTGCCCATGCTCCTGCAGTTTAACTGATCCCCACCATCCCACCCTGTCCCATCTCCCCAGGGTACTCTGTACCAGCAGCATTTTCTGCTTCTCAGAGGAGCCAGCCCCAAAGAGCTAAAACTGCTGCCTTTCAGTCCCTGTCCTCCCCAGAGCTGCCACATTCCATTTTTCACCTGACAGTGAAGCTCACAAGTGGGGCCTGAGACCTTCCTACGAGTCAGACCCAATGGCTGTACCTGGCCATCACAGCACCCACTACACTCTGGGGAGCTTCCAGTGGATGTTTTCCCAGTAAGAAAAGAGGCTGGTGAGTTGGTTCCTCCAGCTGTGACAGCTGCAGTTCAGGCATGGCTACAGGTGTAAGAACTGATTCACAGGCTCCCAGCTCAGGACTGGGAAGATGACAAATATCCCAGTAGAGCACCCCCAGTAGGGCACTTTCAGGCTGGTGCTCAGACCCTGACCACACTTACCATCTCTCCCTCTTCCCCTGCCCCTCTCCCTTTACCTCAGGTAGAACAAGAGGGGGCAGAGTGCTGTTGGGGATCTCCATGCCCTGCAACCACACTGGTCCTTCTCCTTTCTGGCTCCAGATCACTGCAAATCACCAGTGTCCCCTCCTGCCTGTGCTGGGACAGTGCCCTCCTCTCTCATCTTCTCAGAGCTGCTTTACTCCACAGGAAAGAGACTGACACAGCCTCTGACACAAGGAAAAGCCTGTTTGCAATCCCCATCACAGCACCCATCTCCACGTGGCTTTAATTAAACCGAAAGTCTGGTTTAAGCCAGGGGTCCTGCCAAGGGCTCTGGCTCCCCCCTTCCCTGTTGCTGTCTCCTAACCCCCTGTGTCTGGTCCCCAGCCCCATCACAGGTGGTGGTGGTGCATCAGGAGAGCACAGGCCAGAACAGTGTCACCTTGCTGTGGCAGGAGCCAGACCAGCCCAACGGGATCATCCTGGAGTACGAAATCAAGTACTACGAGAAGGTAACGCTGAGCTTGTTTCTCAGAGAGGCCCCTGCTGGCAGCCAGCCTAGCACAGGGGGCTTCTTTAAAGACTTTATGGTCGCTGTGCTGATGCAAAGAAGGTTTTGTTGTTGATTTTCCCCAGGATAAGGAGATGCAGAGCTACTCCACTCTGAAATCCAAGAGCACCACTGCCACCATCTCCGGGCTCAAGCCTGCCACCCGCTACATCTTCCAGGTGCGCGCTCGCACCTCCGCCGGCTGCGGGAGGTTCAGTCAGACTGTGGAGGTGGAAACGGGGAAGCCAGGTGAGTGTGGGGGTGTGGGGAGTGTGGGGCAGGGAGTGTGGAGCCTGCTGATGATGCCCTTCTCCGTGGCCACTGTTCCTCTGGCACACAGAGAGGGGCCCTGGAGGGACATCCCCTGGTGTTTCAGCCTGCAGGGGTTGATTGAGGTTGCATTCCTGACATGTTTGGAACGAGAGGAAACTGACTCAAGTTGAAACAGGGTTTAGGTTGGATAACAGGGAGTATTTCTTCACTGAAAGAAGATATTGGAACTGTCTGGCACAGTGATAGAGTCACCATGCCTGGAAGTGCTCAATGAATCTGTTGATGTGGCACTTGAGGACATGTTTAAGTGATGGCCTTGGCCACGCTGGGTTAGTGATTGGACTCGGTGATCTTAGAGGTCTTTTCCAACCTTAATGATCCCATGATTCTGTACTTAAATATTAGAAAGAAGAGGAAGGAATCATGTAGCAGTTAGGACAGGGAAGACCTGGGGAGGTCCTGAGGCTCCAGTCTCCTCTCTGTACTTGTTTGCTGTGTCACTGTCACAATTTTGGAGACAGACAAGCAACAAGAACACACCAAGTTTGTGCAGCAACAGCCCAAGTTTATTGTTGGGATTCCCCTTTTATAGAGGCTTCAAATTTCCTGCATTTACACAGATGATTGAGTGAGGGCTTAGCACCACCAGCTCACTGGCCCATGATATGTCTGCATTCATGATTCAATGGGATTGGCCAGGGTCCCCTGTTTGAATATGAATCCACTCTACCATTACCGTGTCCAGGGACTTGTTTACTCATTATTCCCTAATGAGCTAGGCTGGTTAAGTTGGTATGTGTCATAGCTAATTTTATCCTGCAGTTGTAGACCAGCTATAGCTGTCACATGTCACCATGGCTCTCTCAGATCTCTCCTTGGTTTCCCCACATGTGAATGGTCCCTGTACACTGGGAGAGGCTCAAAACTGGGAATAGGTGGGACAGTGCTTCATCTGTGAAGACCATGACCCCATTGTCAGCCCAAGGCTTTATCTTTGAAGATCATGGGGTGGGTATGTTCCTGAGCTCAGCAGTGTGTTCCCCACTCCAGCTCACCCCCTTCCTGCCCTGCTTTTTCCAGTGTCTCTCCGGTATGACACGATGACAATTGTCTGGATCTGCCTGACACTTATCACTGGCCTTGTCACCTTGCTGGTGGTTCTGATCTGCAAGAAGAGGTGAGGGTTTTTCTTTTCCAAGTGGGATTTTTTGGAGGTTGTTTGTTTGTTTGTTTCTTTCTTTCTTTCTTTTGATTGGTGGTTTGTAGTTTTTTGGTGTTTTGTTTGTTTGGGTTTTTGTTGTTTTTTGTTTCCCTCCAACAGGGACAGGAGGGAATGGAAGAACTTGGGTACAACTTTTCTCCTTTCAGTTTGTCCAGAGTATCCATAGGTCCAGGGTTAATAAGCAGCCAAGGGACTTCATTTAAGCATCAGCACTTTCCCTGAGGCAGAGCCAGTCTCCAGATCTTCCCCTCATGCCAGCAGGCTGAATAGTAATTAATCAGTATATATACTAAAATATATAATATATGGAATATCATTACCAAGAGCAATACCAGTACCAGAACTACCACCAGTACAAGAGCTGACTGGATGGACTGGTGGGTAGGTCAGGAGTGGAGGAGTCTTTTCAGACCAGATCCAAGGGAGCCTGTGTGATCTGTGTGAGCATGGCTGAGCCAGGCATGTAGAGCACACTTGTTTTTAGCACTGCCAAGCCTCGGAGAGTGCTGTGATCCAGACCAAAGTGTCAGTCCAGTGAGATGCAGGGATGCAGCTGGTGGATGGCCAAGCATTTTCTCTGGCTGCCCACAGCCCCAGCATGCACTGCTTGGAGTGCTTGCAGGAGTGAGGTGTGGGGGCTTCTGTTCTGACTCTTGTCCTCCCGTGGCAGGCACTGTGGGTACAGCAAGGCTTTCCAGGACTCTGATGAGGAGAAGATGCATTATCAGAATGGGCAAGGTAGGACCCCAGCCCCATGCATGGGCAGAGATGGACTGTTACTCCCTGACACTGCTGTGGTTTCCAGGGGGAAGGGGGTTGTATCTTGCCTCCTTCTGGGAACATGTCTTGACTTGAGTGGGTGATCTGATCCCAGGGGCATCCTGGTAATGGACTTGAAAAGCTGAACAGTGTGCACTGAGTGTACAGCAGAATCATCCCAGAGAGCAGCAGAATCATCCCAGAGAGCAGCAGAATCATCCCAGAGAGTGGCAGGCCAGGGGCAGGGGTGGGGGGTGATGGAGTGGGACAATCTTGTGGAGAACACCTTGGCAGCCAGGTCCTGAACTGCTCTGGGGACACTCAAAGAGCGACTTAGGGTTCTTTGTGCTGCATCTCTGTGGCTTCTCAGCCTGTCCTGCCCCTGCCCATCCTCTGCCCTGCTGCTGGGTGTCCCTCCTCCCAGCAGGGCTGCCTGAGAGTGCTGATCTCCTCTCTCCACTTTGAAACCCGGCAGTGAAGTTCCCCGAGTCCAAGTTCTACGTGGACCCCCACACGTACGAAGACCCCTGCCAGGCTGTGCATGAGTTCACCCGTGAAATAGAGGCCTCCCGGATCAAGATTGAGAAGGTCATTGGCTCTGGTGAGTCCTGGGGCCCAGCTGCCTCTTTGCATCCTGTCTGTTCAGGGAAATCCACGGTCTGAGGTTGTGCTGTGCCCCTGGCCCGCTGGGATCAGAGCTGTGCTCAGCAGGGCTTCATCTGCTCCTCATCCTTGTGAGATCAAAACCTTGGATAGAGAAGAGGTTTGGGGGAGTGAAATCAACCCTCTGGAGCAGCCTGGTGCTCGTCAGCAGGTGTGGCACTGGCAGCTCAGGCTGACACAACAGATGGCCCAGCCTGTCCCCATGGGTGTCCCAACATGCACCCATGAGAAAACCCGGGGTGACAAGATGCAAATGAAATTGCAAGAGAAATGGTACATTTTCAGAAGAATAAAAGGGAATTTTGCATAGGAGCAGGGGCTGGAACTTCACCAGCAGCACCCTGAGGGCTTAACCCAGAACAATGATGAGGGTCATCCTGGCTGCTCTGAGACTCCCAAATTTGTTCATTAAAAGCAATAAAGCGAGTGCCACTGTAATCAGTGCCCTTGGCCCATTGTCTTCAGTGACAGACCCCAGAGAGAGGTGGCTTCTGATGTTCCCACCCTTCCTGAACTGGAAGCCAGAGCTGAGCAATCCTTTCAGGGGGTAGAATCCTGGAGGGGTTGGAGGGGATTGAAACCCGGGTGGGCTGGGCCATGCTGTGAGTACCCTGACAGGCTGGATGGTCCATGGTGTTGGTGGGTGAGAGCAAGAAGCTGAGGAGCTCCCATTCCCCACTCTCCCTTGCCTTGCAGGGGAGTCTGGAGAGGTGTGCTACGGGCGCCTGAAGCTGCCAGGGAAGAGGGAGATTCCTGTGGCCATCAAAGCACTGAAGGCAGGCTACACAGAGAAGCAGAGGAGGGATTTCCTGAGCGAGGCCAGCATCATGGCACAGTTTGACCACCCCAACGTCATCCACCTGGAGGGGGTGGTCACCAGGAGTACGTGGCTGGCAGGGGAGGGGGTGTATGGTGGGGCACAGCTGGGGTGCATCTCCTTGTGGGCAGCCTGGGAGATTGGGGTCAGGGCTCACTTTGGGTGCAATCCACCCTTCACTGCCCCAGTGGCTTTTCAGATTTGTGCATTTACCTGGGGCAGCCTCTCCCTTGCCTTTTCTTCCAGGACAAACTTCCCTGTGGCAGTTCCACACTCTGCTCTGCAGTGTGCTCCGGGTCCTTGTTGGTTTGGGAGATGTCCTACTCAAAGGCATTTATTTTAAAGGCTGCCTGTATTGAATTGTAATTTGAAGTCTTCCTCCAAAGAGGCACATTCTGATGCAAAGCCTTACACTAATGGCATGCAAATTCCAGCAGGGTAACAAAACTGACCCAGCCATATCTGCAGCACCTGGAGGGAGGGGTGCCTGTCTGGGTTGTTGCCAAATGCCCATCATTGGGCCAGTCCTGCCCAGTGCAGGGGTGACACCAGTCTGAGAGGCTGCAGAAAACCACAGACCTGAATCCATGTCTCTCCCAATAAAAACCTGACACTGGGCTTCCTGGAGGAAGGTGACTTCTCTGCTAACTTGACTTCCCTTGTCTTCTGCAGGCAAATTGGTAATGATTGTTACTGAATACATGGAGAATGGCTCGCTAGACACCTTCCTCAGGGTAAGGAGTGAGTTTGTATTTTCATTCACTACACGTCCCCTGGGGCTGCTTCCTGCTCCTCAGCCTCACAGCCACTGAAACCTCTGTGTGAGAGAGAGCTGTGGGTGCTGGGCTCTCGCCTCTCCAGCAGACACAGACTCCAGGCATCGTGTCTGGTCCCCTGGAGTGACACTGCAAAGGCAGGGACAACTGCCTGAGAATGTTCCAGAGGCACTGAGAGGGCAAGAAGTGGGAAGGAGGACAAGCAGGAGGCACTGGGGTCAGAGGAGGTACTAAGGCAAAGATGAGAGGCACTGGGGTTAGAGGAGGTACTCTAAAAGATGGGGGGCACTGGGATCAAAGGAGGTACTAAGGCAAAGATGAGAGGCACTGGGGTCAGAGGAGGCTCTCTCAAAGGTGAGAGGCACTGGGGTCAGAGGAGGCTCTCTCAAAGGTGAGAGGCACTGGGGTCAGAGGAAGTACTCTCAAAGATGGGAGGCACTGGTATCAGAGGAGGCTCTCACAAAGATGGGAGGTACTTGGATCAGAGGAGGCTCTCTCAAATGTGAGAGGCACTGGGGTCAGAGGAGACTCTCTCAAAGGTGAGAGGCACTGGGATCAGGGGAGGCTCTCTCAAAGGTGAGAGGCACTGGGGTTAGAGGAGGCTCTCTCAAAGGTGAGAGGCACTGGGATTAGAGGAGGCTCTCTCAAAGGTGAGAGGCACTGGAGTCAGAGGAGGTACTCTCAAAGATGGGAGGCACTGGGAGTGCTGGTTTAACGCCAGCAGCACCAACAGGTGAACACCACAAGCGAACTGCGGGTTGTTTCCCTTCCAGAGACACGACGGGCAATTCACCATCATCCAGCTGGTGGGGATGCTGCGGGGCATTGGGGCTGGCATGAGGTACCTGTCTGACCTGGGCTACGTGCACAGAGACCTGGCAGCCAGGAACATCCTGGTCAACAGCAACCTGGTGTGCAAAGTGTCTGACTTCGGCCTCTCCCGCATCCTGGAGGACGACCCCGATGCTGCGTACACCACCACGGTGGGTGGCTCACACTGCTGCTCCCCTGCTGGTGGTTGCTGCCTCGCTGGCACACAGGGAAAAGTCAGAGGTTCTCGAGTCAAAATTGAGGTGGGAATGGTGATGTCACTTCCCTGCTGATATCTGGGCTGACAGCTGGAACCCAAAGAGGTCCTGGGCTTCAATGAATTGCTGTTGCACTTATGTAAAAAGCACCTAAGTTTCCTTAAAATGTGGTTTCTTGGCTTGTTTTCTCTAAGGACAGAAAGCTGTGTGGCAGCAGAGGTGGCAACATCCCACCTTTCAGTGCAGGTGGCTTTGGATCAGTGCAATCCTGTGTGGTGGCACCGATGCCACAGCAGACCCCAGCCCTGAACAGTGACAGGGAGCCTTTCCCAGGGCATTGGGAAATGCAGCTGTGAGGGTCCTTGTCCTTCACACAAGGACATCCCAAACTGAGTGTGCAGAGAGCAGCAGGATGGGAGGGCAGGGAGTTTTCAAATATCCCCAGCCAACTGCTTCCATGGGAGTGTGTGGCCTCTGTGTCCCCACTGGAGTCCTTCTCTGCTGTGCAGCTCCATCCATTCCTCTGTTGTCCAAGAGCCATCAGTCCATAGTGGGGTGTTCTGGTCCACCCTTCAGCATTGTGGCCACACACTGGTATTTCCATGCGACTCTGCCTCATTCATGGATGTAGAAAAGGTGGAAATTGCTGTTGCAACCTGTGGTTTTCATTTCATGCAGTACAGTTTTGCCTTTGAAGCCATGGTGAAATTTTTCTGGCCAACCTGGCGGCTCTGTTTCTTGATGTCCTCCTCCATGGGAGGTCATCAGAAGCAAAATGAAATGCATTTTCATGAAATACATAGAATATGTTAAATAAAATGCGCTCTCTTTGCTCTTCTCTGGCCATGAAATGAACTAGTGTTCTCCCCTGGAACACCTCTGGTGGACAGACTGTTCCTGGAGGAGGCCAGTTTGGAGCTGTAGCAGAGGAGTCCGAGCATCAATTCTCAGAAAGACCAAGACTACAGAAGCAGAAAGAGCTTCAAGCTCTTTTGGGGTAGCTGATGCTGAGAGCAGCTGCAGCTCTGAGGGATGAGTGCACCATGGCCCAGCCTAAAGAACCTTAGGGTGGCCTTCATGGTCTTTGCTTGGCTTCATCAAAGTGGAGAAGCTGAGAGAGAAGGGTTCACTGTGTGTGTGCCTGTGCATTCATCTGCTCCTTCTGGTATCTCAAGAAATGGCATGTCATTCCAGATAATTTAACTTTGGGGAAGGTTCCTGCTGCTTGGTTTCGTGTGCTTTGAGGTGCCTTGGTGCAGTGAAACCCACCAGAGCTGGTTGCTCTGGAGGAAGATTGGACAGTGTGGGTGGAGCTGAAGCACAAGGATGCAGGGGCAGAGTTAGGATCTCCAGCAAGGTCTCAGTCAGAGTACCCTGCAAAGGAGGTTTCTTTTGTGTTCAGAAACTTGTGTGTCACAATAGGACATGAAATAAAGATGTTTGACTCCAGTCAGCAGGCAGAAGAGAATCAGAAGGTTTTATTTACAATTCATTCAGCCTTTTTATAACATGCTGCACTAAAAAGGCACATTATTGGTCCATGGAATTGACACCTCTCTCCATTGGTCAAGTAACAGAAATAGCAAACAACACCTGGGAGAGAGGTTGTTATGGAAAAGAAATATTGTTTACTTAGAAATGCTATGGGAAAAAATAGTTATTTACACAAAGTTGTTTGGGAAAGAGAAAACTGTTGAAAAGTTTCCCTTGGGGAAGAACTAACAATTCTCAGGCTCAAAAACATCGGGCCCACACTTGTGTTCCTCCTGTGTTGTCTTCAACATGCTCAGGAGATTGCTTCTGCCAAAGAACTCTCCCAAAAGACACATTGTTCATCTTCAGTGGTTATCCAGGCAGGTGCCAGGGCAGGCAGGACTCAGCTCTCCCTATACAGCTATCCCTGAACGGTGATGGCACACCATTCCTGCCCCAGATGCTCTGGGAAGCCCACTCGATGTCCCCTACACTGCAGCTTTCCTCTTCAGATGGCTGGCAACCACATTTCCAGCTTGAAGGCATTCCTAGTCCATATATAGCTGATTTTTGTCAGCATGGTCCTTTAATTGGACACAGCTGCCTTTTCAGTCCTTGCCTGTCAAAGCAGGGAAGGACAGCAAGCACATCCCATCACTCTCCCTGTCCACTCAAGTCAGGCTCTCTGCCTGCTCACACAGTCAGCTCCGTGCTTGTGTGCTCTGGTAGCCCAGGGCTCCTCTTCATCACTCTGACTTCCTTGTCTCTTGAGCACTGGGGGACAAAATTGTGCATGAAGACCTTGTAAAAGAGCACAGCATTCTCCTTGGTCTGCTGGAGACACCTTGAAGTCGTCCTTCCCATACCCCGCTGGGCTTCCCTTGTACAGATCACCTCCTCAGTCCTTTTTAGAAGGTGCCACCACAGCTTTATCTCTTGTCCAACAGCTGTCCTAGCTGCAGGGCTGGGCATGCTGAGCCCTGCCTGCCCTGAGCCTCCTGTCTTGCCCACTTTTCCAGGGGGGGAAGATCCCGATCCGCTGGACAGCTCCCGAGGCCATCGCGTTCCGCAAGTTCTCCTCAGCCAGCGACGTGTGGAGCTATGGGATCGTCATGTGGGAGGTGCTGGCCTATGGAGAGAGACCCTACTGGAACATGACCAACAGGGATGTGAGTGCTGCCAAACCTGCCCCCGCTCCTGCCACCCTTCCCTTAGGAATGCATTTCCCACACCCAGCAGGTGTTGGGATATAAGGGGGAAAAGTTTCAGCTTACCTAAATATATAAGGAAACCAAACTAGAATGTTCTGTGCCCTTTTCATCTGTATTGGTTCAGTGCCAACACAGGAGCATTGATTGGGTTTTAGAAATGTACCTCAAAGGCTGTTGCCAATTTCATTAGGCAGGGTGCTAAACTATAGACTACTAAAGAGACAGCACAAAGGAACTCAAGGGCTTTTTAGGGCATCTTAGCAGGGTGTCAGGGGCTTCTCTGACACCTGTGCTCAGCTCTCTCTTTTTGTTTCTGTGATATTTACTATTTTTTGTTTATTAAACCTTTACCAAGGTGAAAAAAGAACGACAAACCTCCCCCCTGGTAAGCCAAGAGGATGTTTGCAGGCTCCTAGGGGAGGAGATAGGACTCCCCAAAACCACCAAGCCATTGCTGTGTAGGAGCATCTCATGCAGCATCTCATGTGCAAAGGCTCCTCTGAACCTCAGGGGTGTCTTGCAGGTTTTCCTAGACTCAGCCTTACCTTCTTCTAGAAGAAACGCAGAATATTTTTTAGAAAGGAGAAACATTAACACCGAACATCCACTGGGGCTTGTGAGCAGTTAATGACCTGGCTTCCTTGCAGGTCATTAACTCTGTAGAGGAAGGATACCGCCTGCCAGCCCCCATGGGCTGCCCCAGCACCCTGCACCAGCTGATGCTGGACTGCTGGCAGAAGGAGCGCAGCGAGAGGCCCCGCTTCGCCCAGATTGTGGGAATCCTGGACAAGCTGATCCGCAACCCTGACAACCTCAAGTGCACGGGCACCGTGAACAGGTGAGAGCTCCCCGACCCCTGTGTCAGTAGGAATCCTTTGAACCCCTCAGGGGAATCCCCAGGGCCTTGCCCTGGAAGAATACACCACAGACTCTGTACATAAGCTGAAAGAAAGTGTTGAGACACTTGAGTGTGTCCAGAGGAGGCAACGAGGCTGCAGAGGGGCTTGGAACACAAACCTTGTGAGGAACAGCTGAGGGAGCTGGGGTTGTTCAGCCTGGAGAAAAGGAGATTCAGAGGTGACTTTATCACTCTCTACAGCTTCCTGAAAGGTGGTTGTGCTCAGGTGGGGTTGGTCTCTTTCTCCAGGCAACAACTGCCAGAATGAGAGGACACAGCCTCAGGCTGCACCAAGGGAAATATAGGTTGGATATCAGGAAAAAGTTTTTTAAAGAAAGTGTGATAAAGTACTGGTATGGTCTGCCTGGGGAGGTGGTGGAGTCACCATGTGGTTAAAAAAAGACTGGATGTGGCGCTCAGTGCCATGGTTTAGCTGAGGTGTTAGAGCATGGGTTGGACTCAATGATCTTGAAGGTCTCTTCCAACCTAGAAAAATCCTGTAAATTCTGTAAAGAAAAGATTCCCCCCTGTGGTGCCTCGCAACACTATGTGAAGCACCATGGGGGACGGATTTTCTTTCAGGTGCATTCAGGTGGCTCTCACACCCTGCTCACCTTGGACCAGCCTTTCTTGTGTAACCCTTTCTCTGTTCTGCCTCAGGTTCACCCAGACACGCCTGGACAGGGGTCTCCTGGACCTGCCCAGCTGCCTGACAGTGGAGGAGTGGCTGGACTCCATCCGGCTGGGGCACTACCGGGACAACTTTGCCATGGCTGGGTACTCCTCCCTGGGCATGGTGATGCGCATGAACATTGAGTGAGTAGCAGGGGACAAACAGCTCTGGGCTGGGTGTCCCTGCACCAGCCTGCCAGCCCCAAACAGTCACCATCCTGCTGTTACAATTTGGGACAGCTCACATAACTATCCGTGTGAACTCTGGTTTCTCCAGGGGGCATCATAGCAAAAGGTTTATTGGAAGACAGTTTCTTTTATACAGTGTTTTGGTACAGTCAATATGATTGGCCATGTAGAGCCTGCACCTCCTTGTAAACATCTTTACCAGTAAACAAGTTAGAGAAACACCAGGTGTCAGGAAGAGGATAGCTACAAGGATTGTTTTGGGTTCCTCCTTATGATGTCCCAGGCCAGTGTGAGAAAGCACCGAGTTCCTATACACTCTGCTGCTGCTGCCTGAAGCCTAAAAATCCATGTTCTGACCACTGTCAGTTCCAACCCCATCCTGCCTCAGCTGCCTTGTTCTAGTTGGTCCCTGGTGCCAGAGATGTGTCTTTAGGCAGTGTTGAGATTTGGGACAACATCCCACGCTGGTTTAGCTGGTTTAGCACGGAGACCAAAAACCAGTGACTGGTTTGGACATGGACAACTGGATGAACCAATTAAACACAGGGATATTTTGCTTCTCTCCTAATCATATCTCACAGGAGAAAAAGAGTAAATCATTATGGTAGACGCTGAGACCACTACACAAAAATTTGGCCAACAGGAAATTGGTGAATGTGAAACCACTACAGCTGTGCTGAGCCTTGAGGGAAGGTGTGGGAATTGTGCTGAAAGGCTGTGAGCCCCAAGTCATCTCCAGTGCCCCGTGGTGGCTCTCCAATGTCACCATAGGAGGTAATTCAGGTTGCAAGGTGCTCCAGGAGGTCACCTAACCCAACCTGGTCACAGCAGGATCAGGCAGGAGGTTGCTGCCTCCTTGTGTTTCTCATCTTTTTTTTTTCC
>VWYP01026654.1:0-18174 GCA_013400435.1 Pycnonotus jocosus | reverse complement strand
CTCTCCTCTCCTCTCCTCTCCTCTCCTCTCCTCGGGTTTGGACTCCATCTGCTGTAATAAAAGTGGAATTTCTGCGGCTTGCACCGAGCCCCCCATGCTGGGGGAACCCGCAGCACCGAGCAGGAGGAAACTAGAGCAGGCAGGGATGAACTGGGCTGTGGATGCAGCCTTGGGAAGCCCAGGGCACTCCCGGGGAGACTGAAGCTTCCACTCAGCTTGATTAGGAAGAGCACCTGGAGCGTTCCAACCCAGCAGCAGGAGGACAGAAACCACTCGGTTTGGTCTTTCCAGCCCAGCCCATGTGCACCAGGATATTTTCCAGCATCCCTGTGACACATGAATGTTTTCCAGTGCCCAATATTGTGGGGCAGAGCAGCTGCCACCCCAGGGTGCTGACTGGGAGTGCCCCATCAGGGCTGCATGTCTGTGGAGGCTGCACTGGAGCATGCACAGGGCAGGGCTGCAGGGCTCCAGTTGCAAAAACCTTCTGTCCCTTCTCCCAGCCCTCTGCCTGGGGAAATTAGAGGCCACATCTCCAGATGGGGCACACCTGCTCCTCTGCCCACACCCTTGGGCTCTGTCCCTCCCTGTCCCTGCCCCTCACACCCTGCCTGTCAGAAGTCTGTAGCCAGTGGTGTTTGCTGCAGGGAGAGGGCTGGATGTGGCTCTGATGCCCTGTCTGTCTCCCTTCTCCCTCCTTCCTGAGGTTACCTGCTCCTGGTTCCACTGGCAGGGACATGTGGGCAGCTCCTGCCCATTTACGTGTGAGGAAAGAGAAAATCCAGACTGGTGATTTTCTCTGGGGGGCTGAGCACAGATCAATCTCACTCTGTGCTCTGAAGCCTAAAGGACACCTTGAAAACTTCTTTTGTCAGGAAAGAAGCTGATTCCTCACTCCCTGAGGCTCCTTGGGGACTTCCCCACGGATTTTCAGCATCTGAGAGAGAGCATCTTCCCTATGCCCCCTTCCCCAGGCTCTCCTGGGCAGTGTGAGCCCATGGCTGGGCAGGGGAGCCCTGGGCTGGGCTGGCATGCAGGGAGCACCATTGCCATGGATCTCTTTCTTCCCTGGGTCCTTGCAGTCTCTACTTTGCCCTTGCCCAAGTGACCTCATATCCCCCGGCTGGAAATGTGCCCAGGGAGGGTTTCACTCCCATCTTGCAGGTCCTGGCAGAGGCAGTTGGGTCCTGGGTGCTCTGCCCCTCTTTGGCTCAGGATGGAGCCTGCAGGTGGATGCAGGAGGTGAGAGAACTTTGCAGAGCAGATGGGGCCAGATCCCCACAACAGGTGGGTTTAGGAGGCTTCCAAGAAACCAGAATTCCCCTCTCCTCCCTTCCCAGTGCAGCAGCTCCCTCCATCCCTCTTGGCTCCCGCAACTCCCAAGCCTGGCTGTGCACAGCAGAGCAGACAGAAATCTCCATACAGAGGGGGAGTGGAGGGTGGGGGGAGTCAGCAGACACCTCCCAGCCCTCACACCCCCTTGCCCTCCCCCTCAGCTGCTCCTTGGCAGCCCCAAATTAGGGATGAAAGGTTAATGGGACAAATCTTCATGGAGGTGACAAGCAGCACTTGGGCTTCTCCAAAACAGCCATGACAGCTCCTTGCCCCCTACCCTATGGCTAACAGAGGTCACCCCAGCCCTTACTTTGCTCCAGGTGGGAGAGCTCAGCACAGGCATGGGAATGTCCCCATGTCCCATCAGCCCCAGGCAGGGCGCCTCGCTTTGATACTGTAATTTAGCAACACAAAAACAGTTGCATTCTGAAATTAAACATACAAGGAGCTCTCCTTAAGCTGGGAGAATTATTTCCACATCATTTCGAATTTTCTGCTCTATTAATTTCCCTCTAGTCTGTCATTTTCTTCATTTGTCCCACAGCTCCTGGGGTTCAGCAGAGCCAGCACTAGGCATGATGCTCAGTCCTTTCTCCTCAGCGTAAATGATGGTGGCTGGCTGGGCCCTCTGGAAGCTCAGCTGAGCCCTGGATTTGCAGGATAATGGATGCTCCTCTAGCTCAGCATCAGCTCCAGTCCTTCCAAAGGCACAGGCAGGTGGCACTGCCTGCACCAGGAGCCCCCAGCAGTGTCCCCTCACTGCAGCTCCCACCTTTGCTGCAGCCTGGAGGGTGCTGAGAGAGCCTGGGCTGGGATGTCTGCCCTTCCCACTGGGATTCTTGCACTGCTGAGAGCTTCTGCCACCTCTTTGTCCTCTCCTAACCCTTGTTCTGGTGGCACAGGGAGCTGGTGGTGGCAGGGGGATGCAGCCTGCAGGGAGCCACTGCATTCATGGGATTGTGGAACCGTTAATGTTGGAAAAGCCCTCCAAGATCCTCGACTCCAATCACTCAAACAAACATAACAAACATTCCAAACTCCAAACATTGCCATTTTCTCCACTAACACACGTCCCAAGGTGGTGGGGGGTCATGTTCCTTTGACAGGAGGCAAGAGCCACTTGAGGCAGGCATCTGACCTGCCTCTGCCTCAGTGCTCTCCTCTGGCTGCCCAGGGAGTGTGTGGGCACTCGGGAGAGGTCTCCAGAAAACATTCTGAGCAACATTTGGGAGAGACCAGCCCCAGGGCAGCACCCTGAGACACCCTGAGACAACTCTGAGGAAGATTCATGTGTGCTGAACATCCCCCATGACCTCCCTCAGCTCCAGCACAGGAATCACCCCGTGGAAAGGCAAAGGGCTCTGTCTCCCTGTCCAGCCCTGTCCCCTCTGTGTCCCTGCTCATTCCTGCCACCTCAGAGCTGCCCACGCTGGCTCCTGGCTCTGGTGCTCAGATCCTTCCTGCCCTCATGGTTCAAAGTGACCCTTGAAGACCTCTTGTTTCAGGATTGGGGCTCTGAATTCAGGATTTCAGCCTGGGCTCTCTTTCAGGATTTCAGCCTGGGCTCTGCTCTGTGCTGCAGATGAGCTCTGGATGCATTTCAGCATCAGGGGCTGCATTAATCCCCCTCCTCCCCAGTCTTTTTGCATTGACTCCCCTATGGTGGTCCCTCATTAGCATCCCACTGCTGTCCTCCAGCTGCTCTCCCTGTTTACACCGTTTCCAAGGCTGTGGTAGGACTTTATGAATCATTTATCTTAAGCAGCAATTATTGTGCAAACAAGTCATAAATACTGTGTCGATCAGCCAGCTCTGAACACCTCAGACAAAGAGAGAGGCAGAAACATCACAGGAGATGGACTGAGAGAGGAATTGTCCCAATTACAGGAGCCCCCTCATCTTCTCCCCCCTCACACAGGCAATTTCAGGGATGCCTGGGGTACCTGGGCTGGGCTGGATTCCAAGGATTTTAACCAAGGGCAGAAGGCAGAACAGACTGGCTGGAACAGGGCAGCAATAAACAGCCAAAGTGCCCATCCCAAATATTAGGAATTAGGATGTTAGGTATTAGGAGAGATATTAGGATATTAGGACTAGAAGAAATTTTCCTCTGTGAAGGTGAGGAGGCCCTGGCATAGCCCAGAAAAGCTGTGGCTGCCCCTGGATCCCTGGCAGTGTCCAAGGCCAGGCTGGAAGGGGTTGGAGCATCCTGGGACAGTGGAAGGTGTCCCAGCCCATGGGAGGGAGTGAGAGATGAGCTTTAAGGTCCTTTCTAATCAAAACCATTTTAGGATTCTATGACTGGGCCTGTAGCCCAGGGCATGCAGCTGAGCATGATGTCATGCCATATATGAATATTATATATATTATATACACATGTGTTTACATTAAGTATAAATATAAATATAAATATAAATATAAATAATGGCATCTATATCAATATAGATATAGATATAGATATATGATATAGATAAATATAGATATAGATATAAATATAGATATAGATAGATTAGATATAGATATAGATGATATAGATGACATAGATGATAGAGATGATGATAGAGATGATGATATAAATATAGAGAAATAGATATAGATATAGATATAGATATAGATATAGATATAGATATAGATATAGATATAGATATACCCTGGAGTTTTTGCAGGGCACCCCAGGAGAAAGGCCAGCAGCAGATGCTGCAGAGGGGTGTCAGGCAGCCTCAGCCTCCCCCTAAACATCCCCACCTGCTTTCTGCAGTGGTGACTGAGCCTCAGGGCTGTGAGACACCTTGGGCTGCCCAGGCTGAGCAGCTCAGGCAGCACCACCCCAGGAAGGGGATTCCTGTGCCTGGGTGGGTCCCTGCAGGGCCAAGGGGCATTGGAGACTTGGGAAGTTTCTGGGCAGGGTCTGAGGAGGGCAAAGCTACAGCGTGGTGCATTCCAGGGAATCCTGCAAGAAGCAGAAAAGCCAAGCTGTGTGCGAAAGGAGGCTTTCATGCAGGAGGGTAAACATCTCAACCCTCAGCATCTGGTCAGTGGGGAAAACTTCAAAGCTGGAAACAAAGCCAATTCCATCACAGCTGCCAGTCCTGCCAGGATAAACAGTGTTTGCACAACCTCAATTACTGCAGGTACTTTGTGATTTAATGTACAAGCTTTCCTGGTGACAACTGTCAGGGCATCATTGCTCTGCCCCACCCAGCACCTGCCAGGCACAACCTGATCCATCCCCTGGGAGAGCACCTGGGTGCTCTGAATGATCTCTGGGAGCAGTGAGAGCCCTCTGGGGAGGGCACCCTAAATCAGGCTGCCCCGGGCTTTGCTGGGAGTTGGACCAGCTGCCAGGAGATGGGCCAGCCCTTAGGACTGATCAGCCTTGTCCTGACCGTGAATGAGCTAAGGAGTGCATGAAAATCACAGAATCACAGAGTTGTTAAGATTGGAAAAGGCATTTTAAGATCAAGTCCCACCATCAACCCAGAACCACCTCAATGCTCACCATTGAACCTCAAGTCTCACATCCACACATCTTTTGAACTCTTGCAGGGATAGTGAAACCACCACTGCCCTGGGCAGCCTGTTCCAGTGCTTTACAACACTTTCTGTGGGGGAAAATAAAAAAATCCCTTATATCCAATCTAAACCTCCCCTGGCACAGCTCCAGGCTGTCTCCTTTCATCTCATCCCTTGTTCTCTGGGAGCAGAGCCCAACCCTATCCTGGCTCCAACCTCCTGACAGGGACTTGTAGAGAACCAGAAAGTCCCTCTTGCCTCCTTTTTTTGTAGGCTGTGGTGCAGGAGGAAGGTTCAAACAGGTGGAAGCAGCTCCATGCAAGGCAGGGAGCGAGGAGCTTTGCCTCCCTTCCAAGAAACAAGATGTGGGGCTGGGAAAGCCAGAGAAAGGCTGGAGCCAGGGGCAGGGCAAAACAAAGCTCACAAGTGTTGGAAGCCTGGCCACCGAGAATTTCAGACTTTCTGTGCTGCCAGGCACTGACCCCCAAGAAAACACAGCATTTGACCTGAGGGCATGGAACAGGCTTCCAAAATTGAGTGACAGCACTGGGATTATGGGTGTGTGGTTTGAATGGAAGTGTGTGATATCACAGGGTGGAAAAACTGGAGTTTAAGGGTTTAGAATACAGTAAAGTAAGGTGGAAGATTTAGAGCTAAGTTTAGGCTAAGTTTTTCTTAGAACTTAGGATTCAGGCTAAGCTCTTCTTTTTCACCTTCTTCTTCATGGGTCTGGGTGGTATTCTGTAATTGGGTATAAAAATCAGCATTGCAGGCCATGNTTAGGGGTTTAGAATATAGAATACAGTAAAGTAAGGTGGAAGATTTAGAGCTAAGTTTAGGCTAAGTTTTTCTTAGAACTTAGGATTCAGGCTAAGCTCTTCTTTTTCACCTTCTTCTTCATGGGTCTGGGTGGTATTCTGTAATTGGGTATAAAAATCAGCATTGCAGGCCATGGGTGGTAGGTTGTTGGGTTAAAAGTGAAAACAATTTAAGTGTCATTTCATAATTGGACAGTTTGTTCTTAAAAGAGCTTGGAAAGAGATAGAGACAGAGCCACTCTCTTTAGTGACCAGACAGCTCCTGGATGTGATTTTCTTCCTGTCAACAGCTCCTGAAAGTGATTTTTCTTCACTACATAAGGACCTATTTTGGAAACAAAAGGGGGCAAAGACAGCAGTGATGGCAAATTCTCTTTTAAATCATTCAGGGCCTCCTATCCACCACTTTCCTCCAAGTTCAGGGGACATTTTAGGTTTCCTTGACACCACACCTGACACAAGGATGCTGGAGGTGCCTGTGTCTCTCAGCCAGCCCCGGTGCAGTGCCAGCAGCCCCTGTAACTCTGGTTTTTTAAACATAGTTGAGTTCACACAAAGATCTGTAATGTGAAATACAGCTGCCACTTTTCACAATGATCTGCCAAAGCACCAAGGCCATAATTTCTGTCAGGAGTGGCGGTTTCTCCCCACAACACTTTTTTTTGGTCTCTAAAAAAGTTTTCTTTTTAAGAGGTCTTCAAACACTATTGATATACACGATTATTGGGTGCTTTTTGTTATTCTGCTCAGATACACTCATAGAAAAACCCCTTGCTTAAAACAGAGCCATTACCTTCCACAACAAACTACCACAGCAACAAGGTCGTCCATTCTGCCAGGACTGGTGGCATCTCCTGAGGTGTTGAATAAACGAAGCTCTAAAGGAAAAAGCGAGGCTGAGCATCCCCATCCCAGCCCTGGCACACACACTGGCCTCTCCCTACAGCCCCCTCNAGAGCCGTTACCTTCCACAACAAACTACCACAGCAACAAGGTCGTCCATTCTGCCAGGACCGGTGGCATCTCCTGAGGTGTTAAATAAACGAAGCTCTAAAGGAAAAAGCGAGGCTGAGCATCCCCATCCCAGCCCTGGCACACACTGGCCTCTCCCTACAGCCCCCTCGGGGAGCATCTCCCCTCGCAGGGACCTCGCTGAGGCTCAGGGTGTGGTTTCAGTGCTGGAAAGTGGCTGAAAAGCTTTTTGAGTGACTCCTTCAAAGCTGGCTGGGGTCATACCGAGGCCGCTCCTCAGCGCTGCTCAGAAAGCTCTTCCCCCCCCAAATGCACAGAGCTGGATTTTTTTTTTTTCAAATGCGTTGAAATGAATCACCTCTACTCCACAGACAAACTTTTCTCCTCCTCGTTCTCCTTTGAAGAGTCTCGCAACATGTTGGACTTATCAAGACTAATTTTAGAGGAAAAACAGGGGGAAAATATGCAAACTACAAACTCAGGCCCCTGAAGACTAAAAAAAGCACTGAGAGCGCTTCTGAGGAGTGCAGATGCAGCGAGGCTGCCTTATCTCAGAGTCAGTGCTGAAGTGCAGAGCCACGTAACGAGGGACTATTTCCCATCTGCTGCATAAATCTAAAGTTACTTCAGGCAGAATGAGGAATCAGAAGATACTTCAAAGGCATCCGAGCTCTGTATCTGTGTCAAACCGCAGCTCCAAGCACTCTGTGTTGCCCTCCTATTAAAGATGAACTTTTGTACTCTGTTAGACATCTTAAAAAGCATAAAACATAAGTTCATTTGCTTTTCAAGTACTCCCATCCCCACTCCCCGCTCGGCTCCCTCGCAAAACAGAATATTTGTGAACAAACAGCCCCGGTTTTGCTGCAGAGGTTTCATCTTTCCTGGCAGCACGGGAGGGGCGAGCTGCAGCTTTCCAGCACCGAGGGGAAATGTCAAGTGCTGTCAGTGCACAATGGGACCAGGCTGTGCTTCCCACAGACACATCCTCAGCATCCTCCTGGCTGGGATTGTTGTACCAGGGGAGGTGCAGCTCTGCCCTGTCAGAGACGGGGGAGTTGCACGGGAGGAGAGCAAACAAGGCTGACTGTCAAGATAACCCTTTTCCTTGTGGAATTTGTGGCTTTATCAGCAATTTTTTTTCTTTTTTCTTTTTCTTTTTCTTTTTTTTTCAGAATGAGATGAAGTGTGAAGGGTTTTCAGCTGTGAAAATTAATTGCTTCGTTCCAAGCTGGCACTAAGCCCCGTGGCCTCGGATTCTCGGAGGGTGCCATGGCATCCCCACACAGGCCAGTGCCCATGCTGCTCCACAGGACTCCACAAACACTGAGGGAGATGCTGGCTGGGTGATGGGAAAGGGAAAAAAGCACAAAAGAGCCCTAAGTGGAATCAATTTATGGCACTGAAGGAAAAAAAAAAAAAAAAAAAGGGCTTTGCTGTTTCCACAATCCTCTGGGTATCTGCCAGCAGCTCAGCTGCCAGGGGTCCCAGCCTGTTCTTTTGGGGGGATTTCCTGACAGGGCTGTGGGGCTGCTGCTTTGTCCCTGACAGGGCAGCAGGGAGCAAGGGTGGTCCCAAAGGGTGAGGCAAGGCCAAGCAAAGCCTTCGCAACCAGCAGGATCTGAAGGGAATATTTGTCAGGAGCAGTGGGGAGGAAGAGTGTGAGAAGGGAAGGAGAAAGTGTTAGGAAGAAAGAGAAGAAGGCATGGGCAGGGCGTTGAACAGTGAGATCAGAGGAGGGCAGCACAGTGGGAGTAATTAGGGGTTTGTGATTCAGGTGCAAGGCAAAAGGAGGGGAACGTCCACAGGGGTTGAGGGAACGGAGAACAAGGAGAATTCAGAGCCTGGCAGCAGATGGGCAGGAGGGGGTGAGTGCAAAGGCAGGAAGGGAACAGCCAGAGGAGCAGCAGAGGAAGACACAGGCACAGCAGACTTGAAAATGGCTGTGACAGTGAATTTCTGCCTTAGAGAAGGTGAAGTGCCTGGTGAAGCCTGCAGAGATGAGATGGGGCATTGGATAAAGCAAACCAGGGGTCAGGGGCACAGCCAGACAGCAACATCCCTGTTTAAGAGAGTAGAGAGGCTGAGCAGGGATGGGGTACAGCAAGAGAAGGAACCAGGAGCATAAAAGATACAGGATTTCAAATTAGGAATTAAAGTAACATTCACAACCATGACTCAAAAGGCATGGAGCTGCTGCTCACATGAGTGCACAGAGTCAGAGATGGGGGCAGGACCAGGGCAGGTTGGTACAGGCCATTGGGGATGCTCAAATTTTGGAGCACCTCCTGTGCCACTCTGGCATCTTGTCCTGGCCAGCTCAGGGTCTGTGGGCACAGCAGGGACAGGAAGGATATTTCTGTGTCCCAGTGGGTGGGCCCTGGCTCCAAGGGAGACCAGGATCCATGAAGAAGGTTCTTGAAGGATCTCTTCCAGCCTGTGAGAAGCTGCTCAGATCAGATCAGACCCCTCTCATGTGGAGCCCTGCAAATGTTTTTGCCAGTCTGGGATGGTGCTGATGCATCCCGAGGTCACCAGGAGGGAAGTGGAGGCTCCCTGGGTTTGGCAAGCTCCATCAACCCCAAGGCAGAACAAATCAGCCCTTCTCTCCTGCAAGCAGTTTACAATCCCCTCTCTAATTTTCATTATCTGCAGCAAAGGAGCAATTGAGGGAATCAATTTTCGAGCAAACTCAGCGGCTGGGTCTGGCTGGCCTGCTGCCTGCTCACAGTTTGTGTTTTCCCAGTCCCTTTCCAGCTCATGGTGAGGGCTTGAGGAAGCTCTGGCTGCCTGCCCAACCTATCCCTCATGCAGGAGTCGAATCCAGGAGCAGCAAGGAGCCAACAGGCTGGGCTGGGTCTGCTGCTGCACACTGCAGGTGGCCACAGCAGCACAGCTCCTGGCAGGACAGGGACCCCCAGAGCCAGCACCCCCCGCCTTTGGCAAATCCATCTCGCAGAAACACAGCCAGCCCTTCCCAATTCCAGCTGGCAGCCCTTCATCATCCCACACCTGGCAGGGCTGCACAGATCTCCAGAGCATCCCCCTCCCTCAGCCTGTCCTCCCATCCCTTCCATCTCTCCTCGTGTACCTGCTCTGCCTCTGCCACCGTCACACCCTCTCTCCTTTGGCCTCATTTCTGTTGAAAGAAATCAGTTTTTTGCACCAAGGCCAGAACTGCCTGTGCTGTTCAGGTCACTGGAGCTGTGGCAAAGTTTCCCTGTTGCTCTCAATATTTTACTCCATGAATTTCCCTTTCCCTTTGTTACTGGGGAGTTTCAAGGTATGATCAGGGAGCTTCATGTAGTTGCAAGATTCTTTCTATGTGCCTCTAGTTTGGAGCCTGTTATTGCATTCAGCTTGGGTTTCCTTTCCATCTGAATGTCTTTGTGTCTGGGGCATGGACTCAGAGCCATTTATCTCCCTGCCAATCATTATTTTCCTTTCTCTGCAGCTTTTCATATTCCCTTTCAGATCCAAGCATTCTCAACAGTTTTGTGTTGCTGCCTCAGCTTCCACCATTTCCTTTAGTTGTTACAAAAATACTACCAAGCCTGGGACTCTGCCAGAATTCCTGGGCCTGATGGTGAGCTCTTCCCTCACGAAGCTGGACATCTCATCCCAATTCTGCTTCTCTCTCCTTCAATCTCATTATCAGTCCACAGGGCTGAGCCACAGCCCCTCAGCACAGGAGTCTCTCCAGAGGTACCCTGGCACAGAGGTCTAAGGCCATGGTGCTGTCCACATAATCCTTCACGTTCCTTTTCACCACTTCAAAGATCTCTCCATAGTCTGAGAGACCTGACTCCCCTCTACAGAAAATTTCAGGCACCTTCTAAATAAATTCTGTTTCTCCAGGTATCTGTTCTGTTCCTCACTGCAGCTGCCCCAGTTGCTTGGTGTGACACTTAGACCCACTGACAATAGGCTGTCTAGGTGGCCACAGAGGATTTTGTGTGGTTCAGTGCCACATGTGTCACCTTCAACACCCATCTGAGGTTATTGGAGCTTGTTATTGATTCTTCTGGAATTCCTGGCTGAGTCTCACACAGTCCTGGCTGTTTGGGACTCTTCAGGCACATTTTGCTCCAACAGCTCCTCCTCTCTGAGGCAGTTTCTCCTGTTTATGCCCTGGAAAAGCCCTTGTGGTGCAGAAATCTCCTTGATCAGAGGGAGTTCCAAACACCATAAAAAGCTTTAATTCTATTTTTCTGTGGAGCCCTGTGCTCCCAGTGTCCTTGATTAGAATGTCACCAAGGAGAGGTGACACTCCTGACCACCAGACCTCCTAATGTGTGGGGGGAGTTGCACTCTTAGCACTTGAGCTGCTAACAAGGTGCCCTTAAAAATACTTAATCCCATTCATAATTGTTTGACACTTAATTTGCCCAGGTCTGGGCACAAGTTTATTTTCTACATTTGGACCTTTTTTTTTTCTTTTAATTTCTGTGAAACTGGTTCACTTAACCGTGGTAGATGTTTCAAACCTAGCAATGCTGTGGTGCAGTGTTTAAAAGAGCATTTCTCCTCAACATACAGCAGTGCAGAAGATTTTTAAATGCTCCTTCCATTTCTAGGTTTATAAAGTAGCCTGGTGCTGCCCTAAAAGTGTGGTTTATCATACTGAAAGATAGCAGAGGCAGTTATGGACTAACAACCATGACCAAGACTCCAAAATGGATTTACCTCATTTGAGAGGCTTTTCCATTAATTTGTTTCACTCCAGGCAAATTATACGTGCCTCTCAAATCAGGCTTAGTGAAGATCTTAGTCACAAACAATTGGTTGCAAACCTCAGAGATCAAGGGTAGTTGATATCTCTTTTTCCCTCTAATCTAATTTGATTCCCAATAGTCTGTGGCTAATGTGGGCACACAATGCACCAGACAGCGACGTACAAGGCAGTGTTAAGATCTTACTCACATCATTATCTCCAGCTCTGGCACTTGGCAGCAATTCTGGGAGGATTTGGGGAGTGGAGGAGCATCAGGCACCTTGGCCTGACGCAGCCAGGGTCGAGGGAGGAGATCACCACCTCTTAAATATGGAAAGGGATTATCCAATTTCAGAGACAATTCCGTTAGCACACGGAATCTGCATAAACCGCCTGCCACCACGGCGACACGGGAAATTAAGAGATTCACAAACACACAAAGGGGAGCGAGTTCCCAAGCAGGGACAAGGGGACAAAGAGGTTTGGGATTAATTCCAAAGCAAAGGGTCAAGGAAAGAGTCAACCTGGGGCTGGAAATGCTGGTCTGCATCACACACACAGAATAACAGCATCCCCTGGAGAGGCTCAAAGGGATGGTCCATCACTGCCTGCCAGCATCTCTTTGTCAGGTCCTGCTGGCCACCTGCAGGGCCAGAAACCATCTTTTCCTTTATAATTTTTTTTTTCTTTCCCCTAACACAGTCTCTTGGTTGTCTTCCCTGCCAGAGCACTGAAACAGCTGGAATGATGCACAGATTAAGATCAGTCAGGCCTGACACATCCGTCATTGTAACTGAGGTCTGGATGAAGCTCCCCCAGCCAGAGATGCTGTTATTTTCCCTCTGTACTATAGGTTTTGTACACTTTCTCCTGGGATTTTCCCAGGAGAAATTGCCTGCTGTCAGTTCTCTTCCTTGATACCTGTCAAGCTTTGCAAAAAAACATCTTATTTTCCTTAATATTTTACAAGTCCAAGTGCAGTGAATGTGCTTTTGGAGCAAACATCCATGAGGAGTATCCATGGTTTAGTGGAAGGTGTCCCTGCCCATTGTAGGGGTGGAAGAAGATGATCTCTAAGGTGCCTTCTGACCCAAACTATTCTGATATTTTGTGATTAGAATCACAGAATTAACTTAGCTCAGGTAGCCCAGTCTCTCCTTAACTCCTGGTTTCTTTTGTCTTGACCCTTTGTTTTCTTCTGAGAGGGCAGTTTTTGGTGTAGGAAGCTCTGAGGGCAAAGGATGACTTGGATGGAACAATCAGGGGTGAATAACAAGAGAGGAGAAGTCACATCCACAGGTGGAATAGGGTGGAGCTGCAGCCAGTGTCCTCAGGGACAGTTTCTGCAATCCAAAATGTGGAAGATGTTAAAGGCCTAAAGAAGAGGAAAGGTGCCAGAGGAGAAGCTGGAGAACAGCAGAGCTTGGCTGGGCACTCTGAAACTCCAGGCAGCTTCTCCCTGCATCTCACATCTTCATGAGACACCAAAATAAACCCACAAGACCAGGAAGGATCCCCTCGGAAGGAAGGATCCCCCAGGAAGGATTCCCTGCTGGGGAAACCTTGCCAAAGGAAATGAAGAGATCAGGGTGACCCAAAGACTTGCTTGGCCTAAAAGGGTCTGCACTTAGAGTAGGACAAGACCACAGATTGTCCCCTGGAGGCTGATGGAAGCCAGGGAACTCCTGAACCTTTCTCCTCACCCATGGGAGTGGTCCAGGCATGGAGCTGCTGTGCTGGTGATGCCTTGGGAAGGCTGACCTGAAACAGAGACTGGACAGAGCCAGAGAGTAAAGCAGGGATTTATTGAAAGCTCTCTAGGATACACCTTGGGTTCGACAGGGCTGACCAGGGCTGCACCCAAGGTGGACCCAAAATGGTCACAAAATGGACTAAAAAGGATCACAAAATGGCTGACTGGTTATGAGGTCTTACATTTTATAAGTTTTGGTCCATTTGCATATTGGGGTTTAATTGTCCAGTTCCAGCTCCAGGTTGTGAGGTCCCATCCTTCTTGTTCCTCCCCTCACCTCACCATTGTTTGTGCTTTTGGGGCTGAAAGTCATCCTTGGTCTTTAGCAGGAAAAGGATTTGTTTTGTCTCCCTGCTCTGTGAAGGGATCTTACTAGCATTTAATGTGAGGCTCAGAACTGCACCCCTGCAGCACAGAATCTGGAAAACAGGAAAGATAAAACTTATGGCATGGCTGGGAAGGCTCCCAGAGAAGATTTATGTCTGCAAAGGCTCCTCTGATGGACGAGTGCTGGGAGGGGCTGGGGCAGGTCCTTGGCACTGGCAGGAGGGAAAGGCTGTGTTGAAATTCAGTGCAGCACACCTGAGTGCTTCTCCTTAAATTCTCAATTTAGCAGCACCCACACCTCAGCAAATGGTGTGAAAACCACAGAGAGCTGTTCTTTGAGGGGAATATAGATGGGATGTGGGGACACATCAGCCCTCCTGCAGGGATTCCCTTATGTCCTGAAACACAGGCAATTCAAAGCATGGAGAAAATCATAGAATTCCAACCAGGTTTGGGTCAGAGGAGTCCTTAAAAATCATCTCACTCCAACCCCTTGCCATGGTCAGAGACACTGCAGAGGTGACAGCACCCACTGGTACACAATGGGAAGAGATTCTCCAGCTTCCAAGGAATGGCCAAAAATGGAGAAGCAGAGCTCAGCAGCTGTGTCTGGGCCAGGAGGACCCTCCCCCTGTTTGTGGCTGATGGATGGTGGCCATGACTCAGCTCTGTTGTGCTCACCTTCATGGGGATGGCAATATTTTCTCTGAGCACTGGAATAACTCAACATAAATCCTTACCAAGTGTCCACTCCCAGGAGCAGCTGTCACCTGTGAGAGCCCCAATGGACACAGGACACAGGAAGGGCCTGGCCATCATGTCACCACAGGTGGCAGATGTGACTTGCTGCTGTCCTGGCTCACAGCAGGGCATTGCTGAGTATAAAATCAGAAAGAATCACAGAGCCAATAAGGTTGGAAAAGCCCTCTAAGATCGAGTCCAACCATTAGGTCAGCACTGATGTGTTCACCAACAAACCACATCCCCAGGAGACACATCCATGTGGTTGTTGAACATTTCCAGGGGTGGTGACTCCATCACTGCCCTGGGAAACCTTGAAACCCTTTCTTAGATCCAACCTGCCCCTCCCCTGGCCCAGCCTGAGGCTGTTCCCTCTCCTCCTGTCCCTGTTCCCTGGGAGCAGGGCCTGACCTCCCCCCTGACTGTCCCCTCATGTCAGGGATTTATGCAGAGCTGGAAATTCCCCCAGAGCCTCCTTTCCTCCAGGTTGAGCTCCCTCAACTCTCTCCTGGTGCTCCAGACCCTTCCCCAGCTCTGCTCCCATCTCTGGACACGCTCCAGCAGACACAGCTTTTGCTGTGAGAGCTGACAGCATCCCAGAAAAGCACTTTCCTCATGCAGCAGAACTAGGAGGAGTGTGAGAAGTACTCCAGCCTTTAAAGAGGATGCAGAGATGAGCTGGCTTTAGGGACAGGTGGCTCAGTCCATGTGTTGTGGAGCCAAAGGCTGCTGGAGGCTCCCAGAGAACACCTGAGAAATGCTCTGGCTCCTCCCAGCCTTGCTCACAGACACAGGCCTTGACAGAAGATGTGTCACACCATCACTTTCCAGCTGTTTCCTGGTGTTTGTGTCCCAGCACAAACTGCAGAGCCTGAGGGAATGACAAACAACTCCCACCCTGGGAGGAGTTGGGTGATCCCTCATGGAATCCATCCTGGAGAAATGCAGGAGGAATGGCACAGCACAGTGAGAGCTGTCCCTCTGCCTTCCCTGCTCCAGGACACACTGCTCAGTCTCCACAGGATTCCAGAAGTCATGGAGTGTGATTTTTATCTTCTGGAACTAAAGTTCCAGCAATGGAGGGCCCAGGATCTGCGTGAGGACCAGCCCGTCTCATTTGATTACCAGCAGATGGAGGATGCATGCAAGAGAGAGATAATTAATTAATTGCAACTTTCCCAGCCTCCAGACTTTGGTTTCTATTGATCTGGGTTTTATCTAGAGTAATAGGGACAATTAGGAGGGAACACAGCAGCAGAAGTTAATTACCAATGGAATGGAAACTGTGTCTTTCAATTTATTAAAGTTTTATCACAAAGCAGCGCTGCTGCAGGAGCAGAGGCAGAGGCAGCCTTGTCTCCCCGTGTCCTCAGTGTCCTGCAGAGCACTCCCCACTGCTGACAATCAATAATAAATTACAAATTCATCCCTCCCAGGCTCCAGGGAGCCGAGCCCTGAGGAGAGCAGAGGGACAAAGCAGGGCTGTTCCTGTCCCCAAGCTCCATTGGAATCCTGGAGGCTGAAAATTTCAGACTTTCTGTGCTGAAAGGCACTGACCCTCAAGCAAGAACCATATTTGACCTGAAATCATGGAACAGGCTTCCAAAATTGAGTGACAGCACTGGGGTTGTGGGTGTGTGGTTTGAAGGATGTTGTGTGAACTCACATGGTGAAAAACTTAGAATTTAAGATTTTAGTATATGGTAATATATATAGGGCAATATGGAGGATTTAGGGTGTTGTCTAAGTCCTTCTTCACCTTCTTCTTTGTGGTTTTGGGTGTTTTTTCCTAACTGGATGAAAAAGGTCTGAATTGCAGACCTTGGATGTCGATTATTGTGTCAAAAGTATAAATAATGTAGGTTTTATCTCATTATTGGGTGATTGTTGGTCACCCGTTGCTTGTGCTTTTGGGCCTGAAAGTTGCACTCTTTGTCTTCCTCAGGAAAAGGATTTCTTTTGTCTCTCTGCCCTGTGAAGAGAGCTCACCAGCACTTAATATGAGACTCAGAACTACATCCCTGGGCAGCACAGAATCTGAAAATATGAAAGCTCAAACTTAAGGCATCACAGGGACCCCTTCCACCAGACCAGGCTGCTCAGAGCCCTCAACAATTGTCTCTAGGGTGGGATTGTTGGGGTGTCTGTGCAGGGCCAGGAGTTGGACTGGGTGATCCTTGTGAGCCCCTTCCAGCTCAGGGTATTCCATGATTCTTTGAAATCAGTCTCTAGTGCTGGTGCAGGAGCAGTAATTGCATTGCTGGTTTGTTCTTGTCTCTCTTTCCAACCATTCCAAAAGCTGTGTTTGCCTTGCACTCCCCTGCAGAGCTGGAGGGAGCCCACCTAAGGACAGCCCTCAGTGCTGACCCACACAGCCTTGCCCAAATTGGAGATTCCAGCAGAAAACTCCCTCTGGTCCTTTATGAACACATGGTTGCTCACATCCTGGAGTGGACCCAGTCAGCAAACTCTCTTCTGATGGAAAAAAAAAATGTCTGTTTAATTGCATTTATTTAATTTGGTTCGTTTTCTTTAAGATCCTTTTTCGAAGCATCGCGTCAAAAGATTTTGACATGGCATCGCTGACTGCCTCGCTGAGGTCACAGGTTTGGGATTTATGGTCCCAGTCCTAATGTGAGGTGACACTGCACTGGACTGCAAAGGGAAAGGGCACTCTGGAATGTCTCCTGACTGAGTGTGCATGCTCTTGGAAATTAGGCAGTTGTGGGCCTGGCCAGGGCTTGAATAGGATAATAGGTTTTAAATGCCTTGTATGGTAGGCACAAGCCAATTAGTCATGCTTAAATACTTGGGGGATTGCTGGAGCCCTGAGCCTCAGTGAGCCGTGAGGCTCAGCCCTGCCCTGCCAGTGAACTGATTTGCAGGGAAGGAGGGAAGGAGATATTTTCTCAAGGTGAAATGCATGTTCTTGGAGGATGTGTGGTTTTCAAACAGTTGGATGCTTGGCAGATTGACTCCCCAGCCTCAATTAGCCCTTCTCTGGCATTCCCAGGTGAAACAAAAACAATCTACGCTCACAGAGATTTGCAAAATGTGGCGGCTCAACCAGATTGGAGGCTCACACAATCACAGAATCCCAGCCACTTTTGGGTTGGGAAAGACCTTTAAAGGTCATCCCATTCCACCCCTGCCATGGGCAGGGACACCTTCCACTATCCCAGGGTGCTCCAAGCCCTGTCCAACCTGGCCTTGGACACTGCAGAGAGGTTCAATGTGATACTGCAGTGCAGCCTGTGGGAAAGAGAGCCAAAGTGGAGGCAGGGCAGAGATGAGGCCAAACCCAAATTCCCACCATCCCCACTCCTGCCCATTGTGGGGCCTGGCTGTGTGCCCCAGGTGGGCAGGTCCAGCCTGGGTACCTGTCCCTTACATCCCCCCTTGCCAGCCCTTTCCAGCAGCCTCATCCCTCCCAGCCCAGCCAGACTGGGGCATCTCTCATTTCCATCACTCAGCACATCCTCCTGCTCACCCACGAGTCCCAAATTCAATCTGATTTCAGCCTGATTACTTTCCCCTCCACTTGAGAGAATTAATTAATATCCGTCTCTGCTCCAGTATTTTTTTTTTCTCCCCAATCGATAAAAGGAGGAAGGAAAAGGTGGTGTACCTGTCATTAATCATCATTAAATTAGTGACTCTAGAATTAGCTCACCATGAAAGCAGAGCTGTGCTGTATCCCTGTGCAGAGACCTGGAGCTCTGCTCAGCTGAGGCAGCAACAAACAGGAGAGAGAGGAGAGACCTGCAGGGGTGTCACAGGAGAGGAGGGATAAAAATCCTCCTTGGTGGCAAAGGAAGGAGCCAGGCCAAGCCAGAGCTTCCCAGTCACTGAGCAGTGTCACCCACATCTCCCTGGAGGTGAAATCCTGATCCTGAGTGCCCAAACAGCCACATGGATGGTTTGCCAGCACAGCAGGTGAGCTGCAGCTGCACAGGGGAGGTGAAAGGTTAGGAAGGGCTTTCCCTGCATCCCTGCATCCA
>VWYP01026652.1:33469-139365 GCA_013400435.1 Pycnonotus jocosus | reverse complement strand
AATAAGCTGCATTTAAAGGCAGCCCGTAATATGCAGCTATTTTATGACAAAAACAAGACCTCTAGAAAGAAATTTTGCTATTTGATTTTTAAATTAATTTTTTCTCTCCATATCCATTTACTCTGTGATAACAGAACTTTAATAACATTACCTTTCTTCCTTTTAAACACTGTGATAACTTTTAGCCATTTTTAAAAATTCATCTGGGACATATCCTGAAAAAAGGCATTAATAACAAATAATGACAGGGAGTCTGTTCATTCTGACTGTGAAATGAGGAGGAAAACACAGGTACAAATAGAATTGAAAAGCATAAAGATGTGTGAAATGTAAGGTTGGTTAGAATATCACTGACGTGGAAAAAAAGAAACAGAAACCTCTCTCTTATGCCACTGCTCCTCACTTACCTGGTCAATAAACTTATCTATTTATCAAACCACTGCCAAACACTGCTTGAGGAGACACCTTTTTTTTGTAGCAGGAGCAGTCTAACATGCATGGAGGATAGACAATGGACTAATAACATCTGTGTGCAGATTTTTTTGTATCTTTAGCTTTTTTTTTTTCTTTCTTTTTTTTTTTTTTTTGTCTTACTACTTGACAATTTCATTGAATGTCTCTAGCTCTTGTACTCCATAATCCTATAAAATTTTCTTTGTGATGCAGCAAACAGGCAGGATTTCATGTCCCAGAACCACTTTCAGTCACCTCTGGGTTTTCCTCTAGGCATATGTGTAAACTCTATTCGTTCAGCTGCTGTTTGGTTAGTGGACTCTGGAGGCTTATGTAGATATAAGATATACAGAGCTGACATTTCTGGCAGACCCTGATGCTACTTCCTTTTCTTTTGTTCTCTATTGTTTCTTTCCTTGGCATGAAGCAGATGCTTATGATGTCTGTGTTGTGAGTAGGAGCTGTGGAAACCCAACTGTTCAACTTCTTGTCGATGTTTAAGTCTCTGTGGGCATCATTATTTATACCTCTGAAGGAATATGTGACATTCTGGAATTCTACAGCAGGAAAGCGGTCAAGTACAATTTTTTTTTTTAAGTACAAAGACCTTCTTTTGAGTACTGGTGTGTTACCAGAGTCAAGTGAGAGATATATCTTTTCCAGACCTCTCTTCCCCCTGCAAGCACTGAGAGGTTTCTATTGTGCAATAAAAGTAAAGAGAAGAAAGGAATTTTAAGTTTGCTACAGTAAATGAAAAACATAAAATAAAAAATTAGATCATTGTAATCTGAAGCTTTTTAGAAGATGCTGTAAACAACAATGAACACCAAAAACACTTACACTGATACATAAATGTCTGACAGAGCAATCTTAAAAAGTTATTTGGACTCAAAACCGACTTGCAGTAAAATGAAGACCTCAATTTAAGGAATATTGAAGAAGCTTTTATATGAATAGATGAAGAGGACTAAATCCAGAGTAACAAATTGGAGAGCGAAAAATGCTTCATATTTTAAAACTTTTTCCAACTTTAGTTGAAAAAAAAATCAACCAAATATTAAACCTTTTTCCAACTAAACATGTTTTACTCTGACCTTTAAGTATTTCTAAAGCATATCTTGTACTGAATTCCTCCTATGTGATGTTTCATCAGTTTATGCTGCCTTTACACCCTGTATGATTCTCATTTACAATGAGTTCTGTTGCCAAGTGTAAAGAGGCGTTACTATTTACTAATTGCAATAGCAAGGTTATTTTAAATTACCAAAATAGAATGCAAAATGAATGAACAAGAAAGTATTAAAATTGTTTCATTTAAAAGTGGGAACAACCCCTTTATCAAGAAATTATATGAAAGATAGACCCAATGATTTTCTATCATCATGAAGTAAAGGAAGCATCTATGAGGACTGGGAACCAGGGTTACAGAGATACCATTTCCTTACAATATCACAAATATGCAGTTGATACCTTGAGTAACTGGTAACAAAACATCAGCCAAATATTTATTTAAAATAAAAAGGGGTCTTACTTGTACATGTTCTTCTGACTGGATCAAGAAATGCAAGGCTGTCTTTAAGCCAGGCTGGGGCTTCCTAGGGCTTTTCATGAATCTGTTGGCAGCTCAGACATCAGCAGATTTGGATTATCTCTGTACTCTGTTTTCTACAGTTTTGTAAGTAAAATAATGGTATTTCAGATTCTATGTCCTTTCAAAGACTGGTTTATTACCTGCCCTGAAATTCAACTCCAGAAATTTTGTGGTAGCTAATGGCCACTGGAGATACTTTGAGTGACCTAGGTAGTTAAAGAGGATCTCACTATAGGTATTAAAAGTGCAATATAGAAATTATTTCATGTTTTAGACTTCTGGTTTGAAAATTTAACATTCTTTCATTTCTGCTTATAATATGCCTGTTTATGTGTAAAAATTATCTGCTGACTTCTAATGTTCCTCTCTGGAAAGCTTCTCTTAGCTGATGAATTTTCTCATCATGCTTTTCCTCTATGAACAGCTGTAAATTTGGCAAAGACATATATTTACATTCCTGAAGGTCTTATTTGGCAGGTGGCTTTTGTTTTTCACAACCTGCTCTCTCTCTTAGATGGTAAATATTTTTTGTCTTCTTTCCCTCTGTGATTCTCTATGTGACAGAAACATCTATTTTGTAAATTCAGATTAATATTGCATCCTGTCTGTAGTTACTTAGTTCTCTGTAATTGCTCTAACTGAAATTCCTGAATATTAATAGTTTTATCCTTGAAAGCCTGGTTGATTTTAAATTTTTTTTAAACAAATGCATCATGCCTTGCTCCACATGTTAAGACTATAACTTTTAGACTATTTAATTCAGAGGATTCTGGCAGACTGAGATCTGTAGGCCAAATTTTACACAAATTCCTTTCTATGGCCTTCCTTCTCTGCTGCCTTGCAGCAGGAATAGTAGCTAAGTAAAAGGTCCAGATGCACCCCAGGGTACCTCGGTGGAGGTGTTGTCATGACAAGGATACCCACACAAGTTTTCTTCACTAAATTTTTTCACACATCCTTCTTCACTATATTGTATTTCCTGTTGATGGTAAGAAGTGAACCTGACATCCAGTTCACAGCTTTTTTATATTATAAATAATGCAAATTATTATTTTTGATTCAACAGAGATTATAAAGAAAGAAGAAAAATAGATACTATTAAACATTCTTTTGAATACAGGTTCAAAATAAATATGAGTTTTTGAATTTTCACAATGGAAATCATATTCTACACCATAAAACTTTGTTTTAAATAACTGAATGGTCATTATCATGACATATTCTGGAGAGTGCATTTTCTAAGTTTCATATCTAGTGATCCCCTTAAAAGACTGATGCCATTTGTGTCTGGCAATGACACCTAGCATGTACTTTGGCATGCAAAACCAGTTATTTTAATCTATTCATACTGATTTTGGAAAGATAGAGTTGTATTGTTATATCTTGAGGCAAAAATGTGTGTCTCTTGAATTGGTTTTGTAAAAGTTTCACTAGAACTAAAATGACATTTTAAGCATTAGAGGCTTTTCATGTCATAATTTATATACACTTACAGTAAAATAGAGAAATATGTAGATTCATGCAACGAAGCAGATTTATATATTTGTATTTTAACTTGGGACTTGGAGTAAAAAACAATTTTGATCATGAAATATTCAGTCTCTCTCATGTCTTTTGGGACAAGTTCAGTGTCAGAACATTATTTTCTATAGGCTTTTACTCAATCAGTTAAAGAAGAGGCAAAGTGACTCATACACAAACTCAGCTATAAAGCTCCAGATAGGAAAAGACCTTCTCCCTAGAATCCTAGTCATATGTGATGACAGAAACATCCTAAGGGAGAGTAAAGCCCCTAGCATATTTATGTAACTGGAATTCAAATTAATGTATTTCAATTCCTCTTCATAATTTACATTGTTTAGATTTTACTAAATACATTTTTCACCTATTTCTAAATATTTTTGAATGGTGTTGTAGCTAATGACATGTTAAGCCTAGTGCATAATAAGGCTGAGAAATTTTCTCCAGTACCATAGTACTACAATAGTATGTCCCTGATATTTTAACATCCATCACTTTCACTGCTTTGTACACAATCATGATTGAATTTCACTCTTGACTCAGTTAACTACCAGTTCCCAATGCAGTTGGTGTAGAATCTGTTGAAACCTATCCATAATAAATCAAAATATAAATCCTTATAGCTATGTAAATATGGGAGAGCGCATTTGTGGTCCCACAGGAACAGACATAAAGAAAAGTCATTGAAAGGTATATAATGAATTTGTATCAGTCTAGCCATTACTGCAAAGAAACACTTTTCTTATTTGCTTTCTCACATTATATGTGAGGTAGAGCAATTTACTCCCTTTGGGTGATGGGTGTCCTGCTGAACTTTTGTCACAGAGTAAAAGGTTGTATATATATTATAGTGTATATGTAGACATATGTGTGTGTGTGGATAAGTAAAACAGTATATAACAGAGCAACTAGCATAATGTAAATCCACACTTATCCCACTATAATCTGTGAGACCAACCTTGAAGTTAATGGAAGCATCCCTGCTTTCTTCTCCATAATGTTGGAACAAAGGCTGATATTGTTTTTCAGTCGGTTAGATCCTGATGACAGCTTTGTGAACTTTTGCCATAGTGCATAATTTCAGCAAAGAAGAATTGGTCCAAAATCTTAGGTTATTCCGAAAATATTTTCACTCGTCTCTTCCCACCTTTCTGCCTCCCTACCAAGGACGTTCTCTGATATGATCATTGACATAGACACAGCAATTAGAAAAGGATCATGGCTTCTCCAGGAGCCAACTCTTGACTGTTCTGATGGAGATTAGATGCAGGAATTCAAACTGGTTGAGATCAGCCTCATTTTTGACACCATGTCCTTTGAATTGTCCAGCTTCACGAGTTATATAGAATATTTTTCCCTATATATTTCTTACATAAAATTGTATTATTTGGAATTTTACTGATTTCTGGCACAAATTAGTTAACCATACTTGAGGGAAAAGCTGGGCAGACTTACGTGAACTTTCCATTTCACTGGAAGATATAATTCAAACTGAGGTCCACAATTTCCTTTAAATCAGGACTGAGCAGTACAATCTTAATCTTAATCAAGTCAGTAACAACAGATGTCTTCTAGGTGAAGACTGGGTTTCACACAGGGTATCAACTTTGAACTTTCTGTGTATCTTAAAATTATAACTATTTTCTGAGGAGGTTTTTGTTGGTTGTTTTTTGGTTTTGGTTTTGGGGGTTTTTTTGTCACTTTTTCTCCTGGCTTTGTGTTTTTGTGTCATTAGGGTATGATTTTGGGAACCACTTCTCTTCTGTATTTAGAGAAAGCTTCACAAGCACATATCAGTAGCACTATCAGCTAATGTATCATCCTTCAGCCGTAGCAAGAAGCACAGAATTGGCTCTGCACTGGAATTCAGTCAAATCTTTTCTAGCTAACAAATCTCCTAGTTCCATGTACTCCCCTGTCTCCTGGCAGAGATGACAAAATTTCTGGAATCCAAACACACAGAAAAATGTCAGCAAAACTAGGGGGAACAAAGAAGGAAAAGGAATCCTAATATGTTTAGTCTAGAATCGATATCTTATTATATTTGAAAAGAGATCAGAAAATAAAAGAAAGAAAATAATAAAAAAAAGGGACTGTACACACTTTGTAAAAAAAAGAAAAATATTCAGCAGTACAATGGAGAAAACAAAACTTTTTTCCTTATATAGTCTCTACTTTGGCTTAAGTATGATATGAAGTCAACCTAAATGAAACACACACTGAATGCCCAAGATAATAAAACCCCATTTTTTAAACTGTGATATCTTTATGGCTAACAAAATTTTTGAATTTATTTTCTCTTTTTCTGCTAAAATATTTGTAAATTTTATCTCTCATAAAGACTGCAGCTTGCTGAGAGACTTTTGTGGGCCTTGCTATTTCACTTGCTTTTTTGGGTTTTTATGTTTTTTTTTTTTTAGTTTTAGTTTTAGTGTATATTTAAAGTAGAGATTTTTTTGTGTGTTGTCATTTCTAGGATATTTGAACTTATTTTCCCTTTTATACAAGAATTCCATATCACAGAATCACAGAATTTCTAGGTTGGAAGAGACCTTCAAGATGGTCAAGTCCAACCCATGCCCAAACACCTCAACTAGATCACGGCACTGAGTGCCACATCCAATCTTTTTTTTAAACATGTCCAGGGATGGTGACTCCACCACCTCCCCGGGCAGGCCATTCCAGTACTTTATCCCTCTTTCTGAGAAAAACTTTTTCCTGATATCCTACCTATATTTCTCTTGGTGCAGTTTAAGACTATGTCCTCTTGTTCTGTCAGTTGCTGCCTGGAGAAAGAGACCAACTCCCCCCTGACTACAGCCACCTTTCAGAAAGTTGTAGAGAGTGATAAGGTCTGTGTGATATATATCTGGAGACTAAATTATCAAAATTTATTGCCTCCCGGAAGGGAAAAAATATTCTAAAGATACCTGCAAAAAGCTACTATTATATTTTCAATTTTTTTTCATAAATATTAAGAGAACTAGAATAGAGTACACTAGAAGAAATTAATGGCAGGAAATTTGTTACCTTTACAGTTGGTTCCTTCCCTTTATTGTACATTGAGGGCTTTCCATGGTGACGGCTAACGCGACACCTTTCCGCCTGATTGAGCATTGCCAGCATTGGGGCGAGCGCACGTTGCGCATTCTGAGTGCGCTGGGACACGCCTGTTCCCGTGGCTCATCTGAGCAGGGCAGCCTGAATTCCCATGGAGCTGCTCACTGATCACTGCTCAGCCCATGCAAATCAAAGTAAATCACAGCAGCAACAACAATGTCGCTGCATCTTCATGCCAGAATGCTCCATTGAGCCTTGGCTTGTTTACTGCTGAATTCCCTTCAAAGGGGAGGCTTGGCTGTATAAACAATTGAAGACCTTAATATATAATTAATGTGTTTCCTAATTAAATAGTAACCAAGTATGTTGTAATGTTTCAATTAAGAGTATAGAAAGTAATTAATTATAATCTTAAATACTTAATGTGAGCGTGCCAATTAACAAAATGCTACTTCTGTAATTTAAAAATTGTTCTAGCCTCAATTTAAGAATAACTGTACATTTTTAGGGGTTGTTTTTTTTTTTTTCATTACAGGACTTTTTTCCCAAGAAAATAATCTTTTAAGTTTATCAATAAAATCTCTCTTTGTAACTAACTTTACACACATATAAACCAATATAAAAATTTTACTTTAAAATACCATGCCAATATTTTTAATCGTCTTTTCTTTTTTAAGTGAGTGGTGTAAAATCCCCATTTTTATTATTATTTCAAGGATATTTACTCCATGTCCTAAGTCATATGATTTAGGCATAAGGTCATTGCATTTCATTTCCTCTGACTAACAAGAGGTAAAAGTGTATTCAAGTCCCTGGAATTAAACTATCAATTCCAGTTGGATTTTAGCCTTTGAAATAGCCTCAGCTCTAAACATTGAGTCTTTTGAGTCTCAGCTCCAAACATTGTACGTCACTGGAGACAATGCAGAGTCACAACAGCTTAGCAGGTGTGGGGTGGAAGATATTACAATACTTGGATTTCTTTAAGAGGTAATAGTTGAAATTCATTGCTGGCTTTCTTCTCTTCTTCTTTAGCATTGCCAGCGAGGTATTCCAATGTACAAGGATGAGTTCAAGTCACACTCTGCATAAAGTCATACACAGAAAGGCAGGATAGATGGCACCGTTCACAGTCACCATCTGTCTCTATGAAAATAAGCCTGACATTTTCCACTCATTACACTCCAAGCTAACAGTCCTTTCCTGCTATGCAACATAAGACTGATAAAATCTAGAAACTGATTCTTTGGATCACTGTAGTGGTATTATTGACAAAAAAATAGAGGGTAGATGCACATTTTAACAATACTAAGAAAGGAGAAAAAAGAAAATCAAAATTGGTTCCTGAAAGAAGAGTGGTATACCATATTTAGGAACTCCAGTGGAAGTCAGCTTGGCTATTGCACAACACATTTCCTTTGTGTTTAAAGAAAGTCAACATAAAGAGGTGCAAATTTTGTGAGCTTTGCAATGTCTTAACCTCACAAATTTGAAACTTCTGTACAAGATTCCTCCAGAAGAGTCTAGCCCGATGCTTTTAATCCTGAATGGAAAGAATGCAACAGAAAAGAATTAAAAAATGTTGAGTACTCAGCTTGTGAACCTTTGAAAAAATAAAGTTTGAAGACTTATGTGATCATCTACTTCTTGAATAGATCTCTGAAATATAATGCAAAGGACTTCTTGAAAGTAAAGACTAGCCCTTCATTTATTCTGTAAAAGAGGTTATGACTTGTTTATTTCTGAAAATACAATATAGGCAGATTGTTTATCTGAGGAGTGTTATGCATTATTTCAAAGCCTAAAGTCTAACAGTATTAATTATAACTGTCATTTTAAATTAATAATAGGGCAAACAATAATGATAAACAAATGAAATATTTAATATAATTTCATATTTCCATGGAGCATAATGCATTGATACAGAGTTTACTACCTTTCACATTATTTAACTTTGACCAAGATTATATATATTAGAATTGCTATGAAACCCTAACCATAGAACCTATATCTAGAAGATAATTAAAGTGACTGGGTTTTTGCACATTATGAATACTACAGCTCTCCTTTTATGTCATTCTAATTTATTGTTAAAAAGCCTTTATGTGTAAGAAGTATTCAAATGCACATGGGATTTCTCTTCATATCATATACATCTTATTTTCCAGTGCTTAATACTGAGCCGTGTATCACAAAACATAACCCAATATACTTGATTTCCTCTACAAGCTTCTCTTTAACTTTTCATTGCATGACTGGTTGGAATGTGCAAATTATAACTAGGAGCAGACTATTCTGAGAGAATAATATTTGCCTTAGGAGCAGTGTGGTCACATCGTATTTCCACAACAGAAAGCAACATTGAACCACCTGCCCTGACAGAGTTCATTTGTCACCAGGAGTTATGCTATGGTAGAGATCAGAGCAGCAGAAGTTCCTTGTTTTATAAATAGGTGGCACAATTATTTAAATACACTTAAACAAAGTGCTGAAACTATTTTCTTGGGGTTTTATGTTCTTTCTCTTCAAGGATAATTGATATGTTTAACATCTAAAAACAGGAATTAATATTCATCTTGTTGCTTGAAGACATAAACCAAGATCTGATTATTCAACTTGAAAAGCACCACACAGAAAACCTATTTCTTAGCTGTCCATGGCTTGATTTTTGTGTAGTCTGTCAAGTTATCGAATCAAGCAGATCTATGAGGGGCTCTTCACACTCTAATGTTTGTAATAATTTAAGGATATGATTACTTTCATATAAAGTCAATGACTAGAGTTATGTGTCAAACCTAGGGTAATCATCTAGGATCTTTGTGGTGGGCCTAAAGCTAAGACCCTCTGAAGGTAAACTGCAAACTCCAGAAAAGCATCTCATCACCACTTCCTTTGATATCTGTTCTGGGATAGGCAGAAACAACCTCTGCAGGTACGTGTCTCTTCATAGTCCATACAGAAAACTAAGAAAAGACATTTCAGTTTTGATGGCTAGATTTGCATAAAAGCAATCTCAGACTTAATCAATTACTAAGGATAAATCTATCACTTGAAGAAGGAAGTACTTCACAGTAATGAATAGACCAAGTTTTCACAAGGACATTGGGTACAAACAAAACCCAGCAGGTCTGAGATCCTTCTCAGTTCTCATGTATATGAAATTTATATTGCACACAAGTCAGTAATATCTCTTTTCCAGATTTTTAAATTAGTTTGTTTATCTATAATGCAGATTAAAAAAGTAGATTTAGTCATATCAAAAGCCTAATGAGAACATACTTGAGTCTAGTCTTATAAATATCCTTATATAGTGATCCTTAGATCAACAAAAACATTATAAAAGAAAACAACAACAACAACAACAACAAAAAAAAAACCAAAAAACCCCCCCCAAAAAAACCAAAGAGCATCTACATAACTGATGAAGTAGCTTGTTTCCAAATGGCCTGAAATAATACTCATATGTCCTCATATTTGTCCATGTGTCTTTGGATTCCCAACAATAATGGGAACAGTGAACATCTGGAAGCCATTTACTATGAGAATTTGGTGAATTTGTCATTATCAATTCATGCAGTATTCCCTGTAAATTCACTTATGAATCTCTTTAGAGTTCTTAGGGATCTCGCTTAACATTCAATTGTTCCTATGGATCCAGCTTGCAGTTTAATTGCAGTATATTTATTTAAATGGCACCAGTTTGTGCTAAGATTGTCTCTTGACAACAAATCCTTTTGTTGCTCTATTACTTTGCTTTTTGTTTCTTTTATTTGGAGATGGTACTGGAATTTAGAGGTGTTCTTGTGCTGCAGCTTTTTTTTAAACACCAGTTTGTACAATCTCTAGTCTACAGTTAAAACATTTTAAATGGAGATTTAACATAATATTTTAAAGGATACTATGTAAAACCCTCTCATTTTAGTCACTTTTTTCATAAAATTAGAAAAGAATATGAAGACAAGATGTTAATTTCCAAATTGAGAGGAGGGCTATGCATTTTTTTTCCTTTGACACCACTGACAGAAGTAATTATGAGTATGTTAAATTCTTAGTAGTTTAGCACTTTCAGCTGTTCATCTCTCTCTGCAAGGTTTAAACTTAAAAAAGAAAAAAACAACGAGAAACATTTTACATGTTCCCTGAAACCTAGCATGTGCTAAACATTTTATGCTGTCAGGTTGGCCCTCTTTATAGTCAGATTTCTTTTTCTTCATAGAAGATAAAACACTCCTGAAGAAGAAAAATAAATAAGCCTTTTTTTTTTTCCACTTTCTATATGCTCAGAACACAGAAGACTTAAGGATGTTTTTCAAAATTGTTACAGTTCATCCTCTTTTTTTTGTTTGTGCCCTACATTTCATATATATAGTTCACATTCTGCAGATTCTTTTGTGTGTGAACAATCTACTTCTCTGATCTCACCATGCCTGCTGTATGGTACATAATATGATCACAATTGTGTTTTATTTCCATATGGAAAAGAACTGGGTAAAAGACAGAGTAGGCAGAGAGGACAAGTGAGCTTCTTTTGTCTTCTTAAAGCCCTGCACCCAGTTTCTAGTCTGCTCTCACTACAAAATTATTAAGTTCTCAAGACACTCTGGTTTTTGTCTTATGTTTTTATGAGCTGAGTTCCACCTGGCACACTAACCACTAGGCACATGATCTTGTGAGCCCCTCACAATTTTGTTCTCACAAAAATGTAATTGCTTTTGCCCTTATGACCCCACATACCCACACCTTCTGCATTAGCATATGGCCACTTTTCTGCCCATTCCAGTGGATGTTCCAGACAACCTTACAGTTCCATCTAAAACTTTTTGTAATAGACTGTGATTTTAAGGCATGATCTAGTGTCCAATTTATTTTTAATTTCAAGTTACAAAAAAATAAAACTTTATCCACTATGCTGAAGAAACCTGGGGGTCATAAATTGAAAAAGCTTGACATTCTGCAGAATATTAAGTACTCCATTATTCAGCAGTGCATGCAGTACCTTTGCAAAACACATCCAGTATTACAATTAAATACATTACATCTTGTATGTTTCTATGGAGAATATGGAGCAGACTGCCTCTGAAGTGATAAGACAGTTTAGCAGCAGTAAGAAATCCTTTGCAAGTAAGTTGGGTTTTTTAAATATAGTCAGGAAATATTTTAGGAAAGATTTGTTGGGAGTTAATTTTGTTTCACTTCAGACTGAGTCAGTGTGATTAAATATTTGTGGTGTGAGTGTTTATTGTTGTACATATATTAACAATACCTATACACAATGTATGAACAGACACTGATACACAGTGGAACTGAAATAGTGTTTCACTTGTCTTTACAACTGTCATTCTAAATGCTGGGAAAACTGTTGTCTCAGGTAATAGCAGTAGCAGGAATTTTTTAAAAAACAAGGATGTAAAATGTGTAAACCACATCAATTGTTGTGGCTTATTGCCACAAGAGGGAGTGAATCCCAAAGACAGTGATGTTATCATCCTTCTTCGATAGCCCATTTTCCAGCATTCAACTGGACAACCTAAGTATTCAAGCCAATCATAACAGTACATGTTGGAGAAATGACATTTGAGATGGTCTGATCAGCGTCACTGAGGGGTTTTATATGGTCATCAACACCCACAATTACATTAGAAATGAAATTAGATGATGGGTTCTTTGTTACCAGCTCTCTCTGCTTAAAGGACTCTAAGAAATTATTACAACATTTGAAAATTATTCTCTACAGTGGATTATTCAACCACTAAATCCAAAAAATAAGTGGACTGTCAGGTTTGTAAAAGACCCTCTACAGTGAAGAGCAGACTGCAGATATCCAATTATCTGCTCCCTTGGTTGCCTAACTGATCTATGAAATCAAATTAAACACCAATCTTCAGATTTAATATTAATATTTTATTGCTAAAGGATATGGACCAAATCTACTGAAACAATGAGGAATACCTAAGTCCTCTTGTGATTTTCAAATGGAAGATAGTAAATCTTGAATGATTAAAATCTATAACCAGCTATTCTGTTCTCGAATTGAGAGTTACTAACCTGAATTCTCACTTTTTAGGCTAAATTCACAGCCATATTGACTCTATCCCATCTGCATCAATAAACAAGCAATGGAGCAAACCAAAGAGGATAGTTTACACTCCCTCTTGGTTTTCTGCAAGCTGTTTTAAATTTCTTAGTCTTCTTATTTGCTTTGCTCTTGTTTTTGCTTTTCTCTACGTGAAGTTAGTCAGTCATCTGAAGGGACAGATATTGCAACAAACTGAGAACCATATCTGTCCTCTTATTACTCTCTCTGGTTTTGTTTGTTTGGTTTTTGTTTTGTTTTAGTTTTTGGGGGTTTTTTTTCTGTTCCTTTCTTCCTCCCATTCTCTTTTACATACTCTCTTAGTAGTTTTACAAGAAAAACTACTAAGCATTTTCAGCAGCCACCAGAGTTGAGCTGAAATGCTTTGGAGTTCTCTGTTTTGGCTTTCCAGAAACACGGCAGAACAATTCTTTCTTTGGAGGACATTTTTACAGGAAAGGGAAAGGGAAAGAAGCGGGGGGAAAGGGAAAGGGAAACAAAGAGTATTAATCTAAGAGAACATATCATTAATTGTCTCATATTCTTTTATGTATTTACTTATTTAGTAATTTCCACTGTTTCCTTTGTCAGTGTTTCCCTATTAGTTAGTGAAATGGCAAAACATCCCTTATGTCTCTTATTGCCTCTTGTTGTCAGTATATGGCACTCACACTCTGAGATTATTAGGCTGAAAGAAATTGGGACTTCTTTCAGCCACTTGGGATTTCAGGACCTCTCTTCTTAAGGAAAGATGTCTGGTTACGGTCTTCAATTATGTTTTTATGGTCCAGTCTCCAGCTGCTTTTATATCACTGAGTATTCTAAGACCAGGCCTAAGTCACTAAAACTAAAGTCATCTAATGAAAATTGTTTAAGATCTGTCATTGACAGGGGACCCATCGCATGGAAAGGACGATATATTCTAGATAGACAGAAGCAATTATTCCACCACAATCTTGGTTTTTTAGGTACTTCTTAAAGGATTCTGACAATGATTCTTGTCTAGAAGTTTTCCTATACCAATTTGAGAGCTGGTGTCATACTGAGGGTAGAAATCTGCTTTAGTTTTAAATACCTAAATTTTTATGGACACGGATGACCATGTATAGGTTTCCTCTGCTATTAAAATGGCAGAGGGTGTTTAAGACATTCACAAAAGGCTGGTAGATACAACATAAACCTAGGACAGCCTCATGTCTTTCTGCAGTAGCATAGAGGTTAAGTGTTCTCTAGGCTTCACTGTATGAACATGATAAGATTCTAACATATCCTCCACTTTTGGCACCTATCTAAAGGCATCCCAACCTGGGCATGTTACTTTCAAACTGAACTTCAGACTTGACATCTGGTAGGAAGTTGGGATCCTATTAGACATGAACTACGCCTCACCTAGTACAAGAGCAGCATAATTGGCTTCTCATGGGATTTGTTCTATTCTAAACACATGAAAAACATCCTGAATTGCAAATCATGTAGGAAAAATTGTAACATCTAGCAAATCCTCAATGTACTTATATTTAATACTTTTCTTGAAATATCAGTTTCTAGTACTGAGTCATTTCTCTCCCATCCATAATGACCAACCTTGGTCTGGGTCTTAAAACCTTTTCAACTAGGAACAGAAAATTTAGCTATTACTGAGTGCTGGCAGCACAGTTCTAGGTCTTTGGACTCTTTTGTCTTAAAACCAAAAGTAATATATGCCAGACATTGAAAGTACTTAGTCTGCTTCTTATTTAATTCAGTTCCATCATTAAATTCTGGAAGGTGACTACTTAAGGATTTTGTATAGTACTGGAATCCTGCTATTGGCATCTGGTTCTAGCAAACAAGAATTCATGAACTTTTTAAACCCTTATACCACATCGCTTCTATCTGAGATCTGCTACCAGATACACAGAACTGATGATTAATCATTTGAGTTCTTAATTTAGAAAATATTAGGTTCAGTTCTACTGCTTATTAGTCACACAGATTAATGAAAGTACTTGTCAGCATCATTTGTCACTAAAATACAAATTTTAATGAAAGTAATCAAAACCTTTGCACAAGACCTAGTATTTGCTGGCAGAAAATGCACGTCCTCTGAAAGCAAAATTGTTTACAAGAGTAGTTTTGACAAATTTATTTGGTTTGATTTTTGATCATAAAAGATAATTATGTTTTCTGCTTGAATTTGTTTTCCAATAGGCAAATTAATTAAACTGATTTTTAAAAGTAAAATTATTTTTTAAAAAGTCTCAAATGTTGAAAGAACAAGTGGCATTAATTTGTGTGGACAGTTGTTGAACTTTAACATTTGGACATTTGATCTCATTTAAAATTACAGAAAAAAAAATCTTGAGTGTTTTTTTCCAAAATCTAATAATGACATTTATGAAAAAAGTTTCCCAGGGACATAATAATGACATAATGACTGTTTGAGAAAGAGGTAGAGAGGAAATAGAAATGGATGATAACTCCGATGGATTCCAATTCTACCTTGTCCCAGCTAATGTGTTATTTAAAATAGATAGTTCAGTTTACCAAGATGCTAATCTCCATCCAAGAAGTAAAACAAGCAAATAACCTGTGCTCTTCACAGAAGTAACCTTTCACAGCCTCTTTGTTGAAGGTAGATTTCTATTCTGTTCTACACAGGTATTGCCAGAAAGAAGAGACTTTTGATTGTGATATTAAAATTCAATTATTTTGATTTTAAACTTTGGGTTTAAAGTATACAAAACATTTATACCTAAAGTTATATTAGGGTGTTTTTTTTTTTATTTGTTTTGTTTTTCCTATTTGAAAATGTCTGTTTTGCTATGGTATTTATTTAGAAATTAATGTATTAAGCACTGCATGACTGAAATAGCCAATGGCATGAAGACACAGACATTACTCAGCTCAATTATCACTTTAAATGAGATGCTCATATTCTATAAAAAGGATACACATTTAATCACAGTTTTCTATTGGTCTGTAACTACCAATAAAAAGATAACTAATGCTGCAAATCAGGTTTTAAAAATGAAACCAAGAATCTTCCATATCTTTGCTTTAATGATATATGGATTTAGTAACTTTTACTAGAGTTGCTCTAGGCTTAGGCCAACACCATAACAAAAAATCCCTTGCTTAATTTTAAGTGGATCACCAACATACCTGTTCCCCTTCTTAATGAAAGTAATTACAATTAAGATTTTACAACAGAGTTCAGACACCTTTATATGGAATGTAGATATTTTAGTTGTACAGCATAAACCAGGAGAATATTTTCTGACACTATTTTTCATTTGGAAAACAACAAAAGCCACAAATAATTTCTAGTAAATTTCTAGAAACTCAGATTCTATTAGAACAAATATACCTATATGTATATAAAGGTAGACAGCAAAATATTCAAAGAAATTTGGAAGACTCATTTTTATTATTAATCACTTAAGATAGGAGAGCATTTTCATATTCTAACAGATGACTTGGATAAGTAAATGTCAAATTTAAAATTAAATTAAGGTTTTATGTAGTCTTTGTTAAAGTTAATGGGAAAGCTTCCAATTAATTTCAGAGGGGAAAAGGGTGCATTCTTGATGACCATTTGGGCATGAGAGATTTCTTATTTGGATAGTCATATTAAGATCCAGGAGAGGGTTTTCAGAATTGACTTTTGACATAATGAACACGTATCATATTTTTATATCTGTATGAAGTGATTATACTTTGTGTATATGTATATTTATATATACATAGAGTTAAATGATTATGTGTAATGAAATGATGTAATAAAAATATGTTTTTATTATGCCTTTGGGATACAGAAATTAATGATGAATCTACATCACTCATGGATTCATAAGTATAAGAATTTTCAGAACAGGAAAGATTTATGATCACTTAGGATGGATGACCTTCCACTTAAATCACGCCATAGATTTCACAGGTGTCAAACAAAGATTATCAAACTTTTATTTAAGGTGGAAATAGGGAATTCCATACATCCTGGATAAAGTTTTTAATTCATGATGAGAAAATCTATGCCTTATACATTAAAAAAAAACAAACCCCAAACCAATCCACAAACAAACTAACAAATCAAGCAAACAAAAACAATCAAAGAAAAACATTTTTATCAATTTTCCACCACATGACTTTATTTTCCTTTACAGTCAAGCTGGTAATCATAAAGAATAAATGTGAAAGGGAAGCTGCTCTTCCCACAGACACGTTGAACATTGTGAATTACCTGGTAGACTTACTTGTGATAGGTAAAGTAGGTAGTTTGTCTCACTGTAATGTGGTTTATTCACATTTTCAATTGTACTTGGTTATGATTCTGTTGAGGTCTTTCCAACTTTTTAGGAATATATTTAAAATGCAGCTTATCTGAAGTAGTTATCAATAAAATCTTCCTGACATTTTCAGAAGGTTATTTTTCTCCTGTTGTTTTATTTCTACTTCCCACTGCTGCAAAAGTCGTCTAATTTAGTACAAGTACTGTTTTCCAGCTTTTAAAAGGAGAGGAAAATTTTAAAGAATATAAAAATATTTCTTTCTTTTAATAAGAATGTTGAATGTCAAAGGCAGAAAACTTTCAGAACAAACATATAGTGAAAAAATGCCTTATTCCTCTGTAGAAGCAGTTTTAACTTTCAAGTTGTAATCAAGCTTTTCTTATTTTAGTCAGCCACAATGGATTGTACCTTTTACCTAAAATTTAATGTTCAGATTCTATGCACTAGGCAACTCCACTTTTCTTTGTTGAGACTTCTAACATTCCACTCCACTGGAGCAGCTGCAATCATCCATCACAAAAATAATAAAAGGAAGACAGGATAGAGCTCTAAAATACAGGAGATGATCAAAGGTACATAATATATGAAATTTACCACAAGAAACTGAAGTGTGCCCCATGCATGTCAGCACTGTACATATATTCAGCATAATAGTTGTATTCAGATGCAAATATTATCTCTGGGATTTAGAATATTTTCTAAACACAAACTTGCATGTTTATGTCCTAAGCATCCTATTCATATAAAACCCAAGGTTATAACAAAAGTATGACTGCTTTTCTCAAGCAAGCAAGCAAGCAAGGTTTTTTGATACAGACGGAAGTGGGGCACACCTGACATGAAGCATCCAAATCTGTCATTCAGACTGTTGTTGGGGGAACCTGAGAAGATCGGATTTTGAAAACCAATAAGAAATGGAAAGTTCCGAATTATTTTATTTGTTTGTCATTTTTAGAATGAAAGTCACAATACTAGCTTCTAGAAGCACAAATAGAGTTTCATGTCATAAAGCACTCCCTGAATGGGTTTTTCAACTCAGCATTAATGGTTCTAGTGAATTGCATGTCCTAAGTAAATTAATGCCTATAATTCATACTTGTTGGATTCTGATGTCCCATTATACATCATTCCTCAAAAAGAGAAAAAAAATGCTAATATGAAACTCAGAAATGGAAGTGCTAACTTTTTAATCAGTTCCATTTCCTTCTCCCTTATAAACTCTTTATTTAAAATAAAATACTACTTAGAGACAGAGATACATGACATTTTTCATGAATCCCATTTAATTCTGAGCCTTTTAAATTTTGTGTAGAGTTCTATGGAAAAGAAGCTATAATATCAGAATATAAAGGTTTAATTCATGCCAAACACAAAAAGAATATATATCAGGCCAAAGAAATCAATATTGTTTATGATACCTGATTTCTTCTTTTTTTTTTTTAACGTTAATTATTTAAAGAATATAGGATACTGGCAAATAGTAGCACATATGATCATTACCTGATTGATGCCTAAATATTATTAGTTGTGAGACATCAACAGGAGCCACTAAATTTTAGTAAGAGAATAATCATGCCTGCTGGTTATAGACCACTCAAAAGAGCTGGCAAAAACATAAAAACCATTGGATGGCTAAAATAGAAATTATAAAATAAACTTTAAAGTGAGAGTAAGACATTTAAATAAGGGAGCACAGGAACTACTATGTGACAAAACAGAAGACCCTGACCTAGGACCAAAACCATGTTTCTGGTTTTAAAGGAACCCTGAACTTGTTGTAATGTAGGTGTCACTTTGGCCACCACTATAGTGTCCTCAGGCTTTATAACCTATGTGGTGTATGTAAATCCCAGGCTCAAAATCTATGAAGATAAAAGTATGTTTTTCAGTGCCAGCAGTACAATTCTGCATAAAACCCAAATATTATTATTTAGTATTCTTCAAGAGATCCTTACCTTAAAAATTTGGAAAATTTGTGAATAGGATTAAATTTTTGTCCACAGCCAGATGACAGGGCCATTGCAGGGTTTTTATTAAGCATAGTACAACTATCACCTTGTACATTCCTCAGCTATTTTTCATCAATCTGTTTGCTGGTTGACACCTGGCTTGTGCCAGCCTGTGGCATTTATAACTTCAGGCACATGAGGACTGAAATGCTTGGTTTAGCTCAAGTCAAATGGCCCCAAAGAGGAGTATGTGGGTGAAAGATAACAACTTTTGACATGCTATAGATTAATACAGAAGATTTATTGGGTTCCTACAGCCTTAAATACTCTGAAGTATAAAACATAAACTTGTGCCAGATGGCTTGTATAGTTGCCCATATGAGTAAATTGACTTAAGTTCTGACATAGCTGAGACTCCAGAGACTCACTAGATAAAAACCTTAGTCTACCTGAATCCACTGCCAAAGTCTCTACTGAACTGAGTAAAGTTAGTTTATTGTTTGAGAACCTCTCTGGGAGTTTTCAGAATGAGTACTGAGTACTGGATAGTTCCAGCTACAGTCTCTCCCTTGAAGGAGCAGTCAGAACACTCCAGGACCAAGCCTTTCACGTAAGAGTCAATGAACAGCATCCTCGCTCACAAGAGAAGTTTGAGATCTGTGTGAAAAAATTCCTTGTGTGGGTTGAGATCAGTGGCATTTTGAGTTTCAAAGAACAAAGGAAGTAAAAATGTAAAGAAATTCTCTCATATTTATACATGACTTATCTGTTATAGAAAGCAGTCTTTGACAGTAAACATTGTCTTTCATTAACAGTTTGGGTAGAGAGCAGAGGTAGATGACAGTCACAGTTCAAACTGTTCATAATATAATTCTGTCTCAATGTTTCCTACGTGATCATTAACGGTAACCCAACAATTTTCAGTATGATTAGCATAATTCTTTCCAAATGAGCCAACGCTTAATGAGTAGGAGGGTGTTTTAAGGTTAGAAGAAAACGCAGAACCAAGCAGCTTCCCTATCACTTTTTTGTCTCCTTCCACAGAACATTTTGTCCCCTCAGTGTAGCAGTCACTGAGACTCCATGTCTTCCTTCTGAGTAATCTTTGCTTACTTTCTGGGAGGATAAGCATTCAACAAGCAGCAGCTTCTGGAAACACAGAAAGAACCACCTGGAGATGATAATAAACTTCAGGCCAGATCTTCAGCCAAGGCATAGTTACACTGGTTAACACACTGTTTAAGAATCTGGTGACTAGTGTCTGCTTATATGAAATCATTCGACACAACAGAGACTTGGATGAGATCTTTTCAATGCGTAAGCCACAAGGGCAACATATGTACTAGCAATTACTAGATACTATTTATTTTAACCATATCCATTCACAGTTCTGTGTTGCCTCATCACTGACCACTCCCCATAGTTTGCCGGGTGTTCAGCCATCCCTTGGAAAGCACGGCTCCATCATGCATAAAGGTTATTTGGAAGACAAAACACCATCGCTATAAATGCTCCCTCCTTCCTTCTTCTTGGCCCAGCTTTATATGATGAGCATGATGCCATGTGGTATGGAATGTCCCTTTGATCAGTTGGGGTCAGCTGTCCCCTCCCAAATCCTTGTGCACCCTCAACCTCCTCCCTGGTGGGGTGGGTGAGAAGCAGAAAATGTCTTGTCTCTGTGCAAGCACTGCTGAGCAACAATGAAAACACCCCTGTGTTATCAACACTGCTTTCAGCACAAATTGAAAACATAGCCCATACTAGCTGCTATTAGGAAAATTAACTCTATCCCAGCCAAAATCAGCACATCTTGACACAAAGTGAATGGAATTCAAGAAACTTATTTTAAATTAATAGGGCTACAGGAGGTCATTACCTTGAACTCTGCTGAGAAGTGAACCAGAGTAAGACTTGAAAAAAGTTGTGCTTCTGATCTTCTGATCCTGACATTCAGGTCCCTACACTGGAGACGTAAATCATCCAAGGTAACAAAGTTTTAAATAGTGCATAGAGTGCATTGCACATGCTCTCATTCCATTTTATTAGCAATAGGATTTGATGTAATTCAAAATATTAGGAGATATTTGTATGGAAAAGTATGGAGAATAACCATGAAAATAAGGGGCAACAAAGTCCTTTGAAACAGAAACTGGTCAAAAATGAGCATATATTCTTATCTCAGTGCAAACTGAAAGTCAGTGCACACACCTTGGACTGATCCACATTTGCACTGGAGAACACAAAGGAAAAGAAAACCTGGAAACAAAGAAACTGCAGTAAGGCCTCACAGATGCAGCATGACACAATCACTCCCCAGTTACTGGGATGCAGTCTTGTAATCACATGAGATCTATCAGCTGCCCTGCAAGAACCCCATCTGAGGTTCCAACGAAAAAAAGAGAAAAGCATCAAAGACACATTTGTTAAAGAGCACATATAGTCCAGAACAGAGCAATGCCTCTTTTACATATCTCCATTTCTTCATTTAATATTAAAAGAAGGAAAAAGGAAAAGGGAAAAAAAGAAAAAAGAAAAAGAAAAAGAAAAAGGGAAAAAGGGAAGCAGAAAGAAAAAGAAAAGAAAAGAAAAGAAAAGAAAAGAAAAGAAAAGAAAAGAAAAAGTAGTAATGTTAGTTCCTGAAGAAACTTTCAGAATCTGAACTATCACTTATCCATTTTAGCTACTTGCACGGAATTTGGTAAAAACATCTAGTGTATTTATTTTATGATTATTTTCTTTTGTAATCTTTGCCTTTAAGACTGGTATGGAGTAGAACAACGTATCTCATTGACATTTTGTCCTAATGAAGGTGTGTTTCAGCACTGCTGACTGCCCCCCGCCCCATCCAAAACACCCACACACATATTCACACACTCATTCTGAAACAGGAAACCTACCTAAATACACAAGTCACTTTTCATCTCAACAAAGGAGTGAGCAGGACTGACAGTATTATTTCACAAGAGGAAGAAAAACTTGACTAGCATTTTAAAGATATCATTATCCTTTTGTTTGTTTCAAGTTTAATGTGTTAAAGTGCTAAAATTGTGCACACCAATTGTGACATACTGAGAATCAGAACAGACCTCCCATGGAAATTACAGACACAAAACCAGCAAAGGTTTGGCTGAGTTGTCTACGTATAAATGCTGTTGTAACCTGAAATAACTGCATATGGACACTTAAATGTAGGTGTCTTGATTTTGGATTAAATTTTATCTTTGCAGTTGTCTACAGGTATGATAGATGCTTATTGTAAACACTTAGGCCATGATTGTCTGTGATGACCAAACACAAGCATGTAGTGCTATTTGAGATTTCTCAGGGTATCTGAGACACCTACACAAAAGAGACAGGTATGATATAAAACCTATGGGAGACTAGAGACCTGGAAGAGTAGCTGCAGGTATCCCAAATGTCACTGGATGCCTGTGTGTAGACAACTAGACCCACTCTGCTGTTCCCTTGAGTGTCTCTCTGATGAATAAGCTGATGATTGAGGATCGGCTTTACCTCAATCATGCAACATATTTAATACCTGAGTAAATCACTTAATCTGATTTAGCCAATTAGACAATCCCCACAAGATTTCAAATTATACTGGCCTGCAAACTCAATGAATGGTGTCACCAGTCATAAAATTTATGGGATCCTAGATGCAAATCAAAATGTGCATGGCACCTGTATGTGTCCAGCCCCACGATTTAGCTTTGGTTATGGTTAAAGCAAAATGAGTCAGGCAGAAACACCAGATCTGGACAGAAACTTTCCAAATTCTAAAGCTAGGTGATCCCCAGGTTTTTGTTCTAAAAAATCAGTGTGGGTGGGTGGAGGTGTTTGCACAGTGAGGCAGAGCCAAAGGAGAGCAGCCCAGCAAACCCAGGGCATGCCTGCACTAAGCCATGCTCCGATGACGTCGCACCCGCTGGCAAACTCTCCGCTGTTTGCTGCTGGGCAGATGCACCAACTTGCTCAAAGACAGCACAGAGATCATTGCACAACACTCCACTGTGTGAGGCAGACATCCCTCTTGGGGAATATTTTGAACAGATATAAATAGCTTTTGTGTGCAGCTGATGAAGTCTGTATCCAAGGGATTTTGTGTTTTAATGTTTAAAGTGTTAAAATGGGGGAAAGGTAGGATAAGCATTCTTTCTATGCTTTTTGCTCTTCTTTTTCTGCATTGTGGGGTGAAGATGAAAGGATATATATATAGTGGACAACTCAAGAAGAGTTTTTCAAGAAGAAATATTTAAGAATATTAACCCAGAAATCTTCACCTGCAAATCAATTTTAGAATTGGAAATCTAGAAGTTTTATGGGTCATTGCCTTGTCATATATCCTGTAACTTCTTTGCTATAGTGTGCATTATTCAAGGAAAATCCTTCCACTGGAGTTTGCTAAATGCGTTGAAGCATCAGTCCCTTTGAAATATATACACATTTTTGAAACTGGGGACTGGATCTTTGCTCTTGAATAATTCAAAGACAAACACAATTGAAATGATAAAAATCTTCACTGTTTACATTTTGTGAACCAAAAGCTGAGGCCCAAAGGGTTAAATTATTTGCTTAGAATTTACCATATTTTAGAAAAAAGCTGAAAATGGGATCTTCAGTGTGACCTTTAAAAACCCAGGTATCTCTGCTGTTCCACTATAAAAGGTATTTTCCAGAAATAGCTAAAACTTTCTCTTTTCAGTAATTATCTCTTAAAACATAGAAGGAAGGTTCTTTTTTTAATGAAATACCAAAACTACCCATGATAAAATCCATACTAGACATCTTATATGAACCAGAGGACATATTTTTATTACTATTATTTTATTCAATAACCAACTGAGGAAAAATAAAGGCATAAAGAAACTGAGGCTACAGCCAGCTGAATAGGCAGTGCCTTAATCCTGTGTAATCTCCCATTCAGCAGAGGATTTATGCTGATTACAGTGACAGAGATGCTGAATGGATATCATATAGGAGAGGAGGAAAAGATACCAGAAAACCCAGTAAAAAGAGCCTGATGGAGTCTTCATATGGTCTGATCTTGAGTTTACTATTCTTTCACTGCTTTCATTATGGTTAGATCTTGATAGCAAATTAAAATGTACCGGGAAGCATTCCCCACCTTCAGAATCATATTAACACCTGGTCATTTGCCCCATTGTTTTTCTGAAGGGATAATTAATCTGCTTCTGTCCTGAGACAGCTGGATGGTTCAACCTGCTTCCAGACACCTCCCAGAAAGTAGTGTGGAGTAGGAACAGTCAGTCCCAAAGGGGCGCTTTGCACGCACCATCCGGCAACCTTAACAGTCAGGCTGTGCCACTGGATTTCTGGGCCATAAAAACAGTTTATTAATAAAAAATATTACCATTGTGGCTTTAGTACAAAATTAAATCTGTTAAAGATCCTATTAAAGAGTCCTTCTTTTTAAATATTCCTCTAATTTGAGGGTTTATAATTTTCTGTGAAGACATCTTTGCTGGTTCTTGCTTCTTTCTACCCATAAATCACAATTTTCCTTGCATGTAGCAGCAACTTCAGGAAATCAGGATTTTGTTGTTGTTATTTCTGCCTCTCTTGTAGTGTTTATCTTCCTAATGTCTGTGTTGAGCTGTCTTAATATTACACTTTGCTTTAAAAATTGTATTCTTTCATGTCCAATTGTATGAATCCATCACTCAGTTATCAATCTGACAATGGCAACTAAAAAGTACTGCAAAGTACTTTGTTTGTGTTTAAAGCATACCATCTCAGGGAAATGTGGTAATAGTTTTGATTAAGAAATTATAGTAATCCAGTGGCTGAATGGTAGTGTGAATATCCAATATTTGACAATTTGTCTCTGTTTATGTGAACACTTCTTGTATCATTGGGACTTTCAAGCATCTACATGCTAATAGGCTTGAAATATATGGTGGAAATTCAGACTTTAAGTACTCAGTATTTTAGATAGATTTATTTAATTTTTTTATTGCACAATATGCTATAAATGTTTCCCTCAGGATAATAATTATATGTTCCAGGAAGCAAGAAAAAAGAGATTGTTGTGTCTGCTACATTTTCTAGAAAATATTTTATTGTCTTGGGCTTTACCCTCCACTGATAATAACTTTGTAGTGTACAGTATTGGGCTGTAATTTTCAGCTGGTTTTTGGCTTAGACCAAAGACTGTTTTGCCATTAAAGCAGAACTCCTTAGTCTAGTCTTTCTCTGGCCTCTGCTAATGACAATAAATAAACTGAACTACCAGTTTCATGAAATCTCATTAATACTTTCCTGTGAAAAAGGAATAGCTAAAAATATAGTAGTTCTACATAAAGAGCACAAGATAGTACTTCAGGGACTTATTCCTTATATATAAAAGAATCCTGAGCTCCTTTTTATTTACACACAATAATACAAGTCTTCAACTGTTATCAAATTTTGTCCCACTTTTCTGCTTGCTTAAACTTCATCACTTCTTCATCTGAAAAGAAAATATCTTCTTGATTACCTTTACATTCACAAATTTTTTAGTTTTTAATCACATCTGGGAACAGAACCTTAAGCCAGTTAGTAGTAACAAGGATCCTGAGGATTTACCTGAAAGATTATAGAGAAGGGAAAGAAAAGCAAGAAAGAATCTTAATCACAGAAACATTACAGAAGTAAATACTGAAATTTTACAAGTTCTAGGAGAATATGTACAGCCAAGACATCTATGAACCGTATCCATAAGGGTTATAGTCTACACATTCTGAAAGCTTTAGCACCAGGAAAATTCCACTTTGATTTAAAATGAAAATATTAGTTGGCCCGTTGTAGGGTGACTGACCTAAATCAAATATAATTGTATACACTTAGAACAGCTTGAGTCTAAATTATCTATGCTATAATGCACCAAAAGGCATTGAGGAAAGAAAAGGCTTGAGTTTTATTTTGTAACACTTTAAATATGCAATTTGCATGTAAACCATTGCTGCAAATTATATCGGACAAATGAATAATTAAGAATGAGCAGGTTGAAAAAGAATACTCTGTTTCTTGTGATCTCATTTGCTATTTTTAAATTAAGCTGAAACAGTGTCACAGATGACCTTCTGAAATAGCTAGTTGGTATTTTCATATACTCCTTTTATTTATTGTAGTGGTTTTATTGCATAATATAGCACAAGCATGGTAGGGAATAGGCTGAAACTATCATCACCACAAAACTAAGTGTTGATTTTAATTTTAAAATGTCACAAATGAAATAATTTTTTTTTTTTTTTACTCTTTTAGATAGGGTCTGTATGCCTGAAAAGTGCTACCCCACATTAGTATTTGAACAACCAAGGCACTAGAAGAAACTTGGTTGAGTAATTTAGGTATGAAATAGGTTATTTGTGTTGCACATTTCTGGTATCTTCCAGAGATCAGAGGCCCTGGAATTAGATAAAATTCGCTATAGTTGTACTTTCTGACTTCTTTCTCCTGCCTAACATTTCACTGATTTTGTGGTTTGTTTTTATTGCTGGGTTTTATTTGGTTTGTTTGTTTGGTTGATGTGTTTTTGTTGTTGTTGTTTAAAGTGTTTAGCACACATTTATTTCTATATAGCTTCTTTAATCTATGATTAGATATATTTTTCTTTTAAGCAGGTTTATAGTTTTAAAATGTAGGCATGCATATATAACTGCATATTCATCTTTACTCATCTGTAGCAATGTTCCTTTCATACATGCACAAACCAAAACTAGAAGGAGAGGAACTGAGGTCTTTCTTATCACTGGGAAATTTAAAGACTATATTCATCATCTCAGAATTTACTTAAGGACTTGCAGTCATCCCTAGCAAGAAATGTTCCCTCTTACTTGAAGAAAAATTTGTTATCTATTTTTTTTTTAAAAAAGTAGTGAGTCAGATAACAAGACTAAGTAAAAAACAGAATTAATCTTACATTTAAGCACTAGCAATTTTGCAATAATTCAATGGTTTATTGCATTGATTAACTAAATAAACATGTCCCTTCAGCAGCTCAAAAGGAAGTTTAACTTCTTAAGATTAAAATGCATCCTGTTCACTTGTAAAGTTGAAGGAACTGACAAGTTGGGTTCATTGTTTTAAAGCGTTTCTTCCAACAGAGGGTACTGGAATGTACCCAGCAGCTTTCATAATAATAGCAATTGCATAACGCATTTGTTATTTAATTGCAGATATTTGATACATGGTATTTTTTAAAAAAAAGCATCATGTTTAACAAAAAGTATTTTGAAACATAATTATAGCTTTAACCAACATTTAGAATTTTTAAAATGCAAAATCCAAGTTGATACAGAACACCCACACACATTTATTATGTATTCTAAGTGTTAAAAGGAGAGCTGTGTAGTGCTTTGTTCCAATGTTAGCTTCATCCTATTTTATTTACAATGTTCTTGTTCTAGTTTCATTTCCATCCCTTCATATATATATTTAGAGGCATACGTGATTAATAGGTGAAAAATGTTTTCATTATAATCTAGAAACGTTAAGAGGCATTTTGTGTGGCTTATGTGACTCTCCCATCCAAATCAGTCAGATTTTGTTGCAATAGCCCAAGGCAAAATTGATGGGAGGGAAGGAGGATGGGCCAACAGCATGGCCATGTCAGGTGAAACACTGTGGTATGGAAACCCGTGCCTGTGAGAGAGGTTGGACAGCAGGAAAGCCAGCTCATCCACACAGGAGGTGAGAGGGGCTGAAGCTCCCATATCTCCGCCTCCTCAGCTCATGCCCTAGAAGAGGAAATTTGCACCCTCCTTTTCTTTTCCATCCCTGGCTTATGTAGCCACCTTGCAGGCAATTAACATAAGTCAGTTTAAAATACATTGACTAGGTGATATGAATGAGATAGATCTTATCATTTTAGTCTAACTCTTATCAGAATACATTCTCATTCAGGTCAATTTGAGGAACTCATGAAATCTACAGGAGTCTTACACTATACCAGAACAAATATTTATCCTTGCTTGAAAAGATTATGTGTAGACATCACCTGGTTTCTTACTGAAAGTGGTTAAGACAAATTATGGGATCCAAAAATGGTAATCAGTTGTCTGCTCGTGATTACTTTCTCATAGAAGCAATAGATCACAAGTGTCTAACCGTTTGCATGAGGCATTCAAATTATGTAGTGAGACTGAGGCCGTAGTGAACACCATGGCTACCATAATATCATTCATTAATAATCATTCATGCTGTGGTTGGGAATGACAGGACAGCCAAGAAAAGTAGTTGAGTAAACAGCTTTATTTGTTGGCCTGTGAAGTAATCAGATAACTTCTCAGGATTTTAAAATAATCCATTAATGTAAGTCATTACTCAACAGTTACTTGACTCCATGTAACCATTGCTTAATTTCAGCACAACACAAAGAGCCAGGAGTTTTGTGCTGCCTCGTTGCCAAATGTCAATCATTGTGTATTTTAATCAGTCCTTTGTACATACTAGCACCAGTCGCAACAAACAGCTTCAGCCACCTACCTGAGCCTCTGCCTTTCAGAAAGCACAAACCAGAATGCCACCTTCACAGAGCCTTCGTGTGGTAAAATACTCACATTCATGCACCTGTACATACAGATATGTGTATATGTATGTGCTATTTGAAAGCCTTATTCCCATATCTCTGCAATATGGAGAAATGGAGAAGGTCCAAAGGAAACTTCCAATTTGGGGAGGGGAGAAATAGTGGAAAATGGAAAAAAAGAAGTCAAAATGTGTGGTGTAAAGATAAATATCAAGTGATCAGAATAAGAAAGGATAAAGAGATAAGTCACAGTATGTATGATTTACTAGGTTGTCACCGATCTTGAAGCCAAGCTTGCACTTCAATCAGCCTGCATAACTGAGGGATCACTTCAGATTGATACCTTTTATTTAGACCAAGCCTGTTCAAAATCTTAGAGTCTCTGAAATATCTCTCTGGCATCCACATTATTGTTCATAAGGAGCATTTTGTTGGAAAGTAGCAGTGGTTTACAAAAAGATATACTCTTTTTTTCTTAGAATTTTCTGAAGACACTTTACATTCTTTCTTTCAACAGGCTTCAATATGGAGACCTAGTAGAGAAGGATTATCATAGTTTAACATTGTGAAAAACTGATTGAATCATTAACTGACCATTCAGATTCAAATGTCTTCTTCTCATTTGCACTCGTGTTTATACTTCTGCTTTAGTCCCGAACATCTCTCTTTAGTTTGCCTTGTTTGTAAAACTCCTTAGTTTGTCGCTCTATGATGAAGAGGTCATGTGAAAATGCATCTCAAAATGCTAGTGAAAGTCAAGGTTTTCTATTTACTGTCATACATTTTTTCAGTGAGACTTTTGCTCTTACTGATTAAAAACACACAAAAAAGGCGCTTGAGATATTACAGCTCTAATAATTTATACATCTTTTTAAATACAATTCTCAAATTCCCATAAATAATAGACATCATTAAACAAAATGTATGATTAAATACAGTATTAATAAGTATCAAACAAATAATGATTATTATTTAGCAAATTAAAAATGTTCCCTTTCACTGTAAATTAAATTCTTGTGCATCAGCTACTTTGGTTGTAATGATAAATTGAAGAACAATTTTTTCCTTTTATTCTGAATAATTCCTTAACAGCAGTAAAAATAAAAGACATTACGTATATGATTAAAGTGTCTTACTGGTGAAGTTCTAACATGTTTCTACAAAGAGCTGCCTGAATTTAAGTGTCTGAAAACATTTTTTTGTTGTTGTTTCAAATGTCAGTTGTCTGAATATCATGTTAAATCTTATCCTTTAAATCTTACTGATGGTCAAGGCATATTTTAGATTTCTAAGTAAAAATAAACTTTAGTTCTTTAATGTGACCATGGCTGAATGAATTAGCAGATGGTCAAACTTCATGGAAGCAATTAACTCCAATTTTATGAATTGTAATAACATAATTATGAGCCATAGGACATTTACCAGCTTAGGGTTAGCAGCAAACATTAGTGTAAGGTTTGAACATACTCACAAAGGCAGAAATTCTGGTGCAATTCCTCTCAAAAATGCAGTGTGATTTTCTTCCAGGAGTCATCAACATTACTAGGAGAACCAAGTACTGATTGCATTTTTGTATTTGTCTGTGTACAGAATGCATTTATATATATTTAAAGTTTTGCTGCCTTAACTGTTATTCCTGTGTGAAAGAGACAGAAACTATAGACATAAGATCAATGTGATGTACCAGTAAGATCATATGCCAGAACAGCATACCAGTTCACACACAGGGATGCATATTTTAATCCTATTGACTCATTTTTATTCTCTTCTATAATCTTTCTGGAAGATCAAAGGCAAGCTGTAAGTATACAGGTTAAAATGTGCATGCACCCCAACTTCACTTAGAAAAAAACCAAGCACACAAAATTCAGTCATATTTGAAAGTAAACACGAAAGTAAACTTTCAGATTTTTTTTTTTGTAGGAACAATGCTCTATAAAAATGCTCTTTTAAAAAATCAAAAAAGGAGCCCATAAATCCAAGAAATTGATTAGAGATCTGAGAAGAGGGAAAAGCACAACCGCAGTAAATACCTGAGTCTACTGCAAACCTCTGAAAATTCACCCCCCGCTCTGCTCAAGCCACCAGTATCCCTTCAACTCTCCTTGTAAACCAGCCTAAAAAGTAACCAGTTTCACACAGATTACACCTGCTCTGATTTCTTCCTGCTGCTCCCACCTACCCTTAGCCTCCTCTGACACAAATGACCACCCTGGAGGTCCTGCTGCTGTATTGTTATTTTGTATTCAAGAACCAATACAGAAGGAAAAGGCTTACACTTAGCCAAAATGAAGTTTCATTAAAGGTGAAGGGCAGTTTGGTCACTCTTTCAAGTGTGATAATCTCCATTTGAGACTGAACAGGCCAAAAACAAGTGCCACAACAAGTGCCACTCAAGCAGATGGGGACAGCTTGGCTGAGCTGTCCCTACTGGTACCCAGCACGATGGGGCAGGCAGCTGTGACATTTGTGATCTGCAGATCATAGGCTTATTGTTGACATCAAGGCTATGCTGGAACAGGTAGCTTTGGTCAGTAAAATCATGAATTATTCCTGATGGGACAGCAAAGAATAGCTCCCTTGCCCCATCGCTTCCTGTTTTCCTCCCTCTCAGGAACTGTACCATCTGTGTGCAAGCTGTACACACACATGTGTGCATACACAGTCTCTCTCTCTTACACTCCCCATGTGGACTGCAGTTTCCCCAGCCACACTTTGAACTTCTTGTTGTTGGTTCAGCACCAGGCTGGGTCAATGTAACAGCCATGTGAAAAGCCAGTGCCAAAGCTATCCTCTTGCGAGAATTTGGTCCTTGGTGTAGACACTATATCCATGGACACTCTGCCACACTGCACACATTTTCCAGATACTCCTCATTTCTGTAGTAAGGTATTCTGTAGTAATAGATAATTATTAAGTGTAATATTCTGTAATAATAGATAAAATAATGGTTATTTTTAGAGATCAATATATTAAAGTTCAGATCTATGTAACAGCAAAGTTGTATGGAAAAATCGATGTCTACCTGTTCCATCTATCTATCCATCCACCTCTCCATTAAAAATTTCAGTTTTAAGAACAAAAGATCAGGTATCATATATATCATTTGATATTTTTCAAGCCAAATTCATGACCTCTTAAATAAATCACAAAAGATAAGAAATAAAATGTAAGGTTTTATTTCATGAGCTAATGAATATGATGTGAATGGCAGTTAATAGGTTCTTATCTACTAATTATACAGGAGTTTCAAATTTCTTTAAAAATTCATCAGTATCAGAAGTAGGCAGCTACTCTAACATGAGAAAAATGTCCTTTTGCCAGAGAGCAATTAATTCTAAAATAAAATGAAAAGTTTGTGAAGTCTGAAACAGCTTATTCATAATGCTGTTTAAAAGTTTAAAAGTCTTTGTCATTTGATAACCTACAAGGTTTAAGTTTGCTGTGTGGTTTTAAAACGCAGTTCTTCTGGTATTTACATATTGTTGATTTTTAATCCTCATATACCACTTGGAGTGGGAAAACAAATTTTAAAGGGGAAATAATCTACATATTAGTTTGATAGAGGAAAACAAGTGGGAACTATGATTAGACCAAAGCAAGAAGTTACATGAAAACTGTAAGTTACTTGTCCTCCTCATGCTTCAGGGGTGTTTTCAGGGCAATATTTAATTTTGCCTGACTTGAACCTCATTCACTACTTTTTGTGCTTGAGGAAGGGTAAGGGTAGAGAATTTGGGAAGCAGGTGAAAGAAAGAATCCAGCTCTTCCAAGTTGCACTTTCTTTGCAGTGACTTCCACAATTGCAGTTAAAAACATACAGGTTTAAAGAAAATAAATGGAGTAAAAATTTTCCAGAAAATCAAAATATTTTTCTTCAAGATGTCCTTAAGTCAAAAGGACTTACAGACCATCCTAAAAGAATAAAATCATCATAATATAAAAGATCATCCTAACTGGCAAATTTGTTTTAACCAACATAACAAATGTTTTTCAGCTTCTCTTTAACTCATAGATTCATAGAATGGTTCAGATTGGAATTTGTCTTCTAATCTCACAACCATGTTAGAGATATCTAGCTCCAATCTCCTTGCCATAGGAAGGGACAAATTCCACTAAACCTGATTGCTCAAAAGCACATCCAGCCTGGCCTTGAGGACTCTCAGGAATGGGCCTCCACAATTTCTCTGGTCAATCTGTTCCAGAGCCTCACCTCCCCCACAGTAAAGAATTTCTTCCTTATGCCTAATTAAAACTCACTTTCTTTCAGTTTAAAGCTATTCCCTTCATCCTATCACTAAATGCCCTTGTAAAAAAACTTCTCTCCATCTTTCTTATAGGTTCTCTTCAGGTACATTGGGAGGCTAAAATTAGATCATCCTGAAGCCTTCTCCAAGCTGAACAATCCCAGTTCTCTTAGCCTTTTTCATCATAACAGTGGTAATCCCTCTAATCAGATCAATGGCCTCCTCTGGACTCACTCCAATAAATCAGTGTCCTCCCTATATTATGGACTCCAAAGCTGGACACAGCCCTCCAGGTGGTGTCTCACAGAGCAGAGCAGAGGGGCAGAATGCCCTCTCTCACCTTGCTGGCCACGATGCTTTGGATGCAGCCCATCATATGTTTGGCTTTCTGGGCTGTGAGTGCACACTGCCAGGACATGTTCAGCCTCTCACCCGATGTCCTTTCCAGCAGGGCTGCTCTGATCTGTTAATCCCCCAGCCTGTGTTGGTACTGGGTGTTGCCCTGACCCAGGTGCAGTACCTTACACTTGGTCTTGTTAAATTATATAAGATTCCCATGGACCCACTTCTTGTGCTTGTCCAGATCCCTCGGGATGGCATCTTCGGGTTGCGTCAATTGCACCACTAAACTTTGTGCCATCTGCAAACTTGCTGAGGGTGCACTCAACCCTTCTTCTACATCATTAATGAAGACAGGAAATAACACTGGGCCCAAAACAGACCCCCAGAAACATACACATTTAGCAGAAGAGAAAAAAATAATTAATTTCATTGTATCATCTGAGTAGACATATGCTGCACAGAAGTCTGAAGTCAAAGATTTTTAAATGTTTTATTTGCATACTAAATTTTCCTTTTTTCTAGAAAGTCCATGAACTTGAAAAGAAGAGAAAATTTATTTTTAAAGAGAGGTTTTTCAAATGAATCTTTCCTGAAAAAAATTCTTTTTTTGTCATATTACCACACTAATATTAAAATGACTGAACCTTTTCTACAAACTGTTCTGAGTGGGAGAGGAAAAGTTATTTAGATCATTCTTATTACCATCATCTAAACCACAATAACACTTTGAATAGCATCAAACCATTCTTCCTAACTGCATACAAACAAATAACAAGGAAATTCTCCCCACCACAAAGAACTTGCAGTCTCATTATAAGACGATAGACACCAGATGGATGCAACAAACAGATGGAGGAAGAATAAGGTAGCAATGAGATGATTATAATCAGCATGATAAGCAGCGATGCATACCAGCAAACCGGCTGCCTAGCTATTATTGGTGCGTGTGCACACGCATGTAAAATTTACATAAATGCCATTTACTCGGTATTAACTAATTCAGAACGTCTGATATTGTCAGTTTATCACAACAAGAAATGCAGCCTCTGTCAGTGAGTGCTTGATACCCTCAGGTAACATTGGGAAGAATTATACATGAGTGGTGATATTAACCAACAAGAGGGTGGAGAGTACTTTCAGTCAGTAGCTGGTTTGCTGAACTTTAACAAAATGATCATTTCCATGTTACTGGGAATTAAAAGGTAAGGAAGAGATTTCAAGCCAGGAAGATTCATCTTTCAAGGTTTTCTTTCCAAATCCAAGTAGAGACAATGAGTGCTAGAGAGAAATGTGTTTTGGGTAGGAAATGTGCTGCGTGAGGAAGCATAATCTGAAAGGCTTTATTGCTAAACATTTCAGGCCATTTTGTTCAATGTTAGAACAGAATTTCAAACAGAAAATTCTACTCATAATAGCAGAATTACTTTGAAAGACACCGTAAGATCCCTGGGAAGTATGTGGTTAATATTTTCTCCTTCAAAAAGGAAAAAAAAAATTAAATTTCTTCCAACACTTATGACATAAATTTCCACCAATATTTAGACAGCGAAGACTAGTGGAAAAATATGGTTGTATCTAATTCTCTTTATTGCAAAGGAAGATGTCTAAAGGTGAAAATATAAATTTAAATGTAAATGTATATTTAAATGTAAAAGTATATGAAGCAGATAATTCTGCATACTCATTTGTTTTCTGTGCATAAAACAAATAACTATGGGGAACATTGAGCTGCAGCACCTCTGGCCTCATGACAGCTTTTTTAACACAGGAGATTCAAGAAATGTTATGAAAATGACAAAGTTCTGCAAACTGCAGCACATATTTTTGTAATCAATTAAACAGTGAAAAACTACATCTAAAGCACACTGCAGAAATTGTTTGCAAAAGCTATCCCATGCCCAAGTAAACCTCCTTCTTCCCACTGCGGCATTCAAGGAATAACCTGACGGGTGTTACTTCTAGCTTTTTTGAAATACCTATACAAACATGAAGAATACACAGTAATGTGAATTTGAAACAGATCTTCAGGTGATGACAGTATTGCATTTGCATTTCCAAGAGGGATTGCAATCAATAGAAAAAGGTCTACTTTTAATTTTTCATGAAATTTTACTTCTGACTGCTTTAACAAGTATGTATTTCTCATGGGTATTCAGGACTCTGAGTGTTAATGCTGCTAAAATTCATTCAGTTTCTGAAATTAATTCAGGGGTTTTATTTTAAAAAACTAATATGAGGAAATGGGCTTTTAATCCATTGCAAACAAATTTAAAGCAAACTTTTCAAAGAGATTGTTATTAATATTCTGTTATTAATATAATTTATTGCTGAAAATATTGTATTTTTTTCCTAAGAGACATTATTCAAAAAAATTCTTCTTTTTCACACAATCTTTTTCATTTTAGGTGCAGATTTAGGATTTATCTGAGGTCTTAAATGCCATAACTACAAAGAAGTTATTACCTTCAAACAAAGGGACTCTTTAAAGATATGTCACTTTATACTAAAGTCTTCACAGATTAACATGATGAGGACATATGAGCGCCTACTGAAAGCACATATGTATTAAGATTTTTTTTCATTTAAAAGGAAATATATATAGTAACTTTCTTCACATACACTTGACAGTAACTCAGTAATTCTGCCACTGTTATTTGATTTCATTGAATTAAATAGATAATTTGCTTACCTTAGTAGTCAATAATCTGAAGGAGGGCAAGCTGGAGATTGCAAAAGGTAGCCCAGATCTACCTTAATGCTTTGAATGGTTCTTTGTCTCTGACAGAACTGTATCCATTGCAGTCTTTGAAAATACCTATAGCTCTTCTATGGATGAGTAGGTTAATTAAGCATTTTCTTTAGTAAAACTTTCAGTTTATTGTCTGATACATTTACTAGATTATTATGTTATTTAGCTTTCAATCCAGATGTTAGTCATAATTCAGGTAATGCTAAAAGATCATTAAAAAATATTAAAAACTTAAGGAGATGTTAACACCAAAATTTTGCAATGTTCATGCAATTTCACTAAAATTAAAATTCCCTTTATTTCTCTTGATTTAGTGTATCCAGAGTAATGGGCTATATTAGAGAACAACAGCTTGGCTTCTGATTGAAAAATTTAAAAACTCCCACTACTTTTTTGCTTTTAAATTTTACTTTCTTTCCATATTTGTCTCCTTTATAATGCTAAATATTACTATGCAAATGTCTCTTCCACACTAAACTCAGAGAGAATAAACTAAGCACTAATAAAATTATTTAAATAAAAACAGAGAGACAAATAATGAAGAAATAAAAACAGGAGAAGAAAGTAGATAAACGGACAACAATAAGGATAAAAAAAAAAACACTGGAAAGACAGGGATGGAAATATTCCTGAGTATTTGATTTTATAGAAATAATTTATAACAGACAATTGTTATTTGCAGGTTTTTGATTCCAGCTGCTGCTAGGATTTGAATAGCATTGCTGAAACAGGTGATTGCCTTCTCTGTGAAGTGGATACCATGCCATAAATCATTCCACCATTCCCAGATTATGTTGAAGGAGGAAGAGTATTTCTAGTTGAAGCAACACACCTTTCTACTGTTCAGGGCTGTTGTAGGAAGTTGTGAGTCTTTCACCCTTCTTTGCCTATCTAGTTCATGCCACCAGGTGAAGTAAATCCAAAATATTTCCAGTACAAGGAACTGAAGTGGAAAGGAAGTATCTTTGTTCACAAGGTTGCTGGCATATCTATAAGGATGAAGACCTCAAGTTCGTTTCTTTGGGACTCTGCTGAGAGACAGAGTAGAATCATCAGTGGACTTTAGGATATACACATGATTTCTGAGGTTATTCAGTTATAAATCCTTCATAGCTTTGCCTGTCAGATATTTCTTATGCTGAATTCAATAAATTAATCAAAATATTTCATTTGTTCATAAAAGGCTGGTGTCAGTTGCAATGAATTCTACCTTTACTTTCAAATCTCTTGTAGAATTGTCATCTTTTGTTTATATGAAAAAAAGACAGAAGAACATGAGAAAATTGCCAAGATTTTCTCACATTTCTCTTTCACATTTTTAAACTTATTTTATAAATTACTGAAATTTTTAAAATTCACCAGCTTTAATCAGTACAAATTAACTCAGTTGGAAATATTTGGTAGCTTACTGTTTTGCTGTCTACCTTGCTTATATGTCATGTCTCTGACTGAAAAAAAAATCTGATAAAACCAGATCACCCAAAGTGTCTGTTAATTACCATGGCTAACATAGTGCAAAGATGAAAAACTACTAAATGAGAGGAAGAAATTGCAGGTATTCACACATCAATGAAAAATATCTTTCAATATTCAGCCAGGGCTACAGGGATTTGGTTCCCAAAGATAGAACTAAAACTGCTATAATATGTTAGTCTAATGTTGAACTTTTTTTTGGTGCAATAAGCCACATTTATTATAGAATTAGGACCCTATGAGAGTAAACCATTTAATGGACACCTAGAATGTAATTTAGAACCCCAGTTTTGAGTCCTGTTTATTTAACTATACTGTCCTTTTCTGGTTTTGCATTGTTCCTAATGACATACTCAAAGTTTATAGTATTTCATGGTGATATTCCTTTCTGTTTTTTTTTAATTTGAGAGGGTGTTGCTTATTCTAGAATATTTTGAAATATTAATCCAGTTTGCCCATAAGCAAGTGGTAGCATGAGTTTTCTTTTCCTCTTGCTTGTTGGCGGTAAACAAATGACTACAATGAAAAATGGAAGAACAGTTACACAAACAGCAAAATATAACCCATCTCTTGTCAGGTCTGAATATTGACAGCCCAAAAGTGCTTGGACAAGTAACAATTAAAAGCTTCAAATTATAAGCACTGAGTTAGGGTTTCAAGCTGCCTATATGTTGTAGGATTGTTGCTGGGTACCTAAGAGTGAAACATGCAGATGATGATACATTAAGCAGAGAAATGAACAAGTGAGACAAAAAAGCCACATCTATAACTCTGTTTTTTCTGGACTTTCCTGTAACTGTAGCCTTCAGTAAGGCACCCATGGGAAACTGAAAAACCTTTCTGAAAATGCAGGTCTCGTCTCAGCTCAGACATTTAAATCATGCCCCTGAGCAGAATCGGCCAACACGTACTTCTTATGGAAAAACAGTACGAGGAAAGAAGGAGAGGATGACTGACAACTGCTGCCTGATAGGTAAATATAGAGAAAACTCTCCATGAAAGCAGGGAGTTGCAATATTCTGTGCTGCTTGGCCTGAGGATATGAAACCAGTTACAGAAGGATAATTTAGCATATGCTACCTAGTTTGCACACTGCCAGCTAAATTTCTCCAGTCAAGGAAAGAAGGGTCAGAGGAGAGAGCAGGGAGGACGTAGCTTCACGTTCCATAACCAGGACTTTGGCAATAGAGATAGGAAAACTCATACTTGCCAGAAATATTCCTTCACCAATAAAGCCTGAGCTGAAAAAGCCACATCTTATGCGCAGATGTGCTGTGCTGCAGCCATGGCAAGGCAGAGGCACTAATGGGACTGTCCCTGCCCACCTCATCTCAAGGGCTGTCCCACCTACTCATGACCCAGGAGCTCACTTCAGCCAGCCTGGACAGTCACCCCTGGCCCTGAAATGCCACAGCAGGACTGGTCTCCAGCTCACCATAGCCTTTCCCTGCCCAGCCATGGGCCCTGTTGAGCCAGTCCCATCTTCAGTCCCTCAGCCCAGGCCATTCTCAGCCTACCCTGACCTCAGGTAAATGGCTGGTGACCATGGCTGTGGCTGTTCTGGTGCCATCAGCTTCCTTGCTCCTGTCTGGAGTGGTGGGGCAGGTCCTGGTTGGTGCTCCCTGGGGAGCCCCCAGACTCTACAGGCCCTGATGGGGAGCACATCTGGACTACTTTACACTTAAGTGAAAGAGCTGTCAAACACAAGCTGGGCTTGGAATGTCTATAAAACTGGATATTGGTAACTCTTTTTAATGTTTTGAGAGTGAAAGTTGAGAACTTGTAACCCCATGTGCTAAGGAAGGATCTGAATTATTCTTACATCCCAGAGGATCATGTCAGCTGCTAGACAGGTACACAGAATTCCTATATCAACAAAAGGCTTCCTCCTTTAGACTTGTCTTTTTGGTGAAATTGACCATTGCAGCTGCATTTCGTATTGCTGGAGAGTGTTAGTCCCGCTAGCCCAGAGCCTCTGCTGGGCACAAGGCTGGAGAACTTGCAGCTCTTAAGCAGCTGGTGAACACTCAGGTACTCACATCAGATAAGAGGGAAATGCTTCAGGGTCTGATTTGCAGCAGAATCTTAAGTGCCTGAGCAATTTGTGAGGCAAAAATACACTCCCAGAACAGGATAAGTGTTGGTTTAACAGACTTAGAGATCTAAATCTTGTTTTGTATCTTGCCTTCCATTCATACCTTTAAAACATTAAACAGTCTGTATCCAGGATAGCTCTTCTTCAAAAGGTACATCACTCCTGACAACTGTAATCCTCATGTCCTGACAAAAATCTCCAAAGAGAAAACTTTTCTCTCTTAGAGAGACATGACTTTAACAAAGCTGGTTATGTTAATCACTGTAATTATTCTTCAAAAAGAGTTTACTAGAACAACTTCCCATGGGAAAGAAAAGCAGCTTCTTCAGTCTTCTCTATCTTAACATAAATAAGCAGAGTGATAATATACTTAGTAAACAGGAAATGTATTCCTACATATTTGGGGTTTGAGAGGCAAATGGTGGAACAATTTCTAACAATGCTGTTAGAGAAGTTTCTCAGTTTTTGAACCAAGTCTGTGTTGCTGCCTAGGGAGGATGCAACTGTAGGGATTTGTCTGCACAGAGCAGGGATCTGATCTATTTGTACATAGCCAAGTACAGGGATGTGTAAGGATAACTCTCTGGATGCGTCTGGCAGATTGGTGGAGTTAGGATCACAGAGGATACCGGGTAATCTTTCAGAAAGTTAATTGTTTCAGCAACTGTTGAATCCAGAGGACACTTTTGGAAAATTTGTATGTCCTAGATCGTTTCAGTTTTGAATAAGAGGACAGGACTTTGTCCAGTCCATATGGCAGTCAAAGAGAAAGCTGTCAAAGCAATGTATAAGGCATGGAAACACAGAGAATGGAGCAGAGGAAGGAAATAAATCTCTACAGAATTTTTTTTCTTGGAGTAAGATCCAAACTGTTATACAAAATGAAACTTCAGTTCTTTTAGTACTCATTTTTGTTATTGGTGACAGGATAGGGACTGGAAGGAGAAGAGGAATCAGTAAAGGAAAATATTGTTGGTGAAATATTTGATTTAAAGATATAAAGATATATCTAAATAAGAATTCTCTTTCCTGTACACTCCACATAGTTTATATTTTTACTAAAGAAGAAAGATTTTCTTTAAGTAACCTTTTCTTAGTCATACCCATGCCTTATTTTTTAGTGTCAGCAAAAGAAAAGTTTTCTTCTGAAGCTCCTAACATTTTTTTCTTCTTAGTAAAACAAATAAGGAAATTTAAAAAAACTCCAAAAACTTACAACCACAAAAAAAAAAAAAAAAAAGCATTGGGAGCTGGAATTTTTTAAAAATACAGAAGGATTTTGTTATAGTGATAATCTCATGCAAATGCAGACTTGTGTGCAAGAAAGCATATTTAGATGTTGAGTGCTTAGATTTGTGATCAACTCCATGTACTCTTGAAGGATAGATGATTCTCCACAGAATACATTGACCCCTTCTAGGCTCCAGAAGCTCATTCAGTGGTCTTATGTCTGTTTGGAAGTTCCTTCTCACCAATATAGCTTAGGGGCTGAGGGGAAAAAAGCAAGGCATCTTTTTCTAAGGCTTCGATGCTCTTAGACTTACCACAATTATTTTCCTATTTAGTTTGTTCAGTTGTTGGATAGCTCAGTATGTAAAGCCAAGGATTAAAAAGCAAGAAAGGAAATAAGAGGTGGTCTGAGATAGGCCGAGCTGTAAACTAAACAACAAGAGTGACTGTGCATTATCTTCATGTGAATGGAGATTCCTCGGATAATGCTTGTGGCTCTTAACTGCAAGAAAAAGACTTTACCAATAGCCACCCATTGTCCTGCTTTTGTCAAGACTGAAATAAGAGAAGACAGGCTTTTCAGGTCCAGTCTGTGAAGATGGCAGGGTGGAATGCGGTTGGATTCCAGCTGAGTGTTTGATGTCTTCATTTTTGAGGCCTCTTCTGAAAAAGAGCTGGCAGGAAAGTGTGGCCTTACATAGAAAAAGGGCAAGTCCTGAAGCAAGTCGCTTCCCTAGTAATGAGTAGACATCCAATTCTATTATAATAATGTTCTTTCATTGCCAGAGTGGAGCTAATAGAGTTGTGGTGACTTCACACCTGCTGCAGCCTGGAAAAAAAGTCACCATGAAATCTCCCAGAAGGCTACTGCTGTCTACAGGCAAGAGTGCAAGTGACAGATAAAGTGTCTGACAATGACATATTGCTTTAGGACTGCCATGAAATTGCTAGAATGCTGCAGTATAATCTCCAATTTCCCTGCCTCTGAATAATATGAGAAAGGCAAAAAAATTATACATACAATTAAATGTTACCATTTCTTTTCCTGAATATCTGTGGAAGCACTGGTATTCCATCTGAGAAGTTTGAGATTTAAGCTCCCCAAGACCATGTATGCCTATCCAATTCTATACTGCTTTTATTACTGTTTTCTGTTAGAAAAGAACATCTTACTGTTTACATTCGCTTTCAAACGACAATTTGTTTTAAAAAATGTCAAGATCAATGGAAATGTTTCCAATGGCACAGGACTGTGTTATTGCTTTTCTCCAGATTCCACTAATAAACACAAGCTTGGTTTTCTTAAACAGCAAGATGCCATCTTTTTGACAGATAGAGTATGTAGTTATGTCACAGCATTATGATAAACCTTATAGGGAAGACACAGCAGGGTCAGAGAGTTTCTACATTCCCAGCACAGTTTCCATGAAAGGAATGTTTACATGACCTACAGCGCTAGGTTTAAATATATGCAGCAGTTTTGCTGTTAACTCCCTGAACTCGCTTGCTGAGCAGCCTTTGACCAGCAAAATTCTACTGGACTTGTTACAGTCTTAGTGTTAACATTTTCCTGTCTTGTCAGCTGTTTTGGACATCTGTTGTGCTCTATAAAATGACTGCAGAAGGGTGGTTGGGAGGTTTTGTTTGGTCTGTTTGATCCTCTGAGGAACATAAATATTAGTCTGTCCTTTTGTTTATATTGGTTGAGAACAGATGAGAGAAGAGAAGGAAATCTTGGATATCAAGCCAATGAAAATGAGTAAGATTCTTGCTTGACAAGTGCTGTATTTGCTGTATTTGCTTTTTGTGACTCCTTTTCAAAGCTGCAACATGTACATAGAGAAAGCACAGGCCACGTATGACCTCATGTTTGGTTAACAAGTTTTTACAGGACTGATTCAGAACTCATTGTAGTTGTATAGGGTTTTCATAATTTTTTGTAATATCTTTTGGCTGGGATGGGATTGCTTTATACCTTGGACATGTTCTATACTCTGGAGAAATTGAACTGTCTAAAATGCCTTGAATACTTAAAGAGCACTTTATGTTATTCTCAACAAGGCCTAATTAAAGAAAGAAGGTAGATCAGATAGGGTGCTAACCAGTGGCTGGTTGAAATTTATGCACAGAACATAGGCCAGACCCAGTTGTATTTGTTCCTTGTGCTACAAAATCTTATTTTCCCCTCAGTTGTTCTGACAATATTCTATCATCATTTATACCCATGACATTTAAAGCAATTTTACAGCAACTGCTATTGGTTGCAGACTAGAAAGGCTTGGAGATTCATGGAGAAAAGCAGTTATTTCTCAAATCCTAGCGGTAGACCAAAGAGAATAATTCAAGACTAGGTCTGAAGTGTTAGCCAGTGTTTGTGTTAGTAAGATCAAGTCGACATTCACTTACTGGTTCAAAACTGGTTAAAACATTAGATGAGTGTGAGCTTCAAAACTACCCATAAATCATGACTGTAAGCTCGCAATAGCTTCTTTAGTGCCATGGTTAAACTGTTAGAGATGCCTGCCCTACCCTGTTTAAAGCTAACTTGATTATGCTTATGACATAATACCCTTGCTTTGTGACTGACATTCCAATTACTATCCACAAAAGAATGCTGCTTGCTTAGTAACTCTAATTAGTTTGCAAGTTTTGAAGGACTTTCTGAACAAAACGCAAAACTCTGGGGAACTGCTCATCACAGCCCTAATTTTGTGTCATTGTGCAAAACTTTCAAAAGTTCCTTAAAAGAAAGACTGATTAAGATTGCAAATAACTAACAGTGCATACTTGAAGATTAAAACATTATGCCTTTGATTTATTAGAAGTTACTCAGTTGAAGCATTTGACATTGCTTAGAGCTTTTTTTTCTTTTTTCTTTTGCTTATTGGCCTGCAGTTAAGTCCAAGTATGTTTTTTTTCCTTTACAAAGAATGATATGATCGAGATTGTATTCATAATGTGATGCCTAGTGTCTTAGATATATTAAAGGACTGTTACCTCTTTAAAATATTTTGTTTTCAAATATGAAGTAAGTTCTTCTGATTTATTTTTTTCCTTTGCATGAGCATATGTGACAACTATCTCAAATAAGACAGGCTACATGCATTTTTCTCCTTTTGCAATGACTCTAATTGAAATGTCTTCAGTACCAGCAAAGAAACTTCAGCTCAGCTATACAAACTGTGTTGATCTTTCTCTCCAAAAACACATTTAACTAGCATTGTATCGTAAGTTATTGCAAACGGTCTTTTTAAGATTATTATTTCTTTGCAGACTTGAGATCTTCAACAACTTTTAAAAAGATGTTCTATGACTCAATTTTAAAGCTTTCTGCAATAAATCAACCATATCTGGAGATAGGAAAATTAAACATTTTTCCATCTGAATGTAAATTCTTAATGAATGTCAAAGTACACCTTCTTCCCCACAGTAAAAATTCTAAGATAGTAAATCAGTCAAGCTGAGATATTGATGTGATGGGTTGAATGCTCTGGAGTCAGATATGAGGGAAATGGGGCAAAGGATATGCCTTAGTCTTAATTGTCCTGCATGAATTTGCTTAGCAACGGTAGGGAGGGACTGGGTATGCTTTATGACAAAAATATCAGAGATGGTCAAAGGAATGCTGCCAAAGAGCATTCCTATGGATGGTGCAGCACAACAGCAGTGACTCTGAGACAACTGCCTGGCCAGTTGCTAAAGGTGAACGGAAAGCACAATGGGAAAATGAACATATTTGACACTCACTTTTGAGAGAAAAGTGCAAATGTTCCTCTTGCCCTGCGACATTTCCTGCCATACGCCTACCTCAGACCTGCCAAATTACCTGGATTCAACCTGTGCTCACTTAGATTTGTTCATTTAGATCTCTGGTGCTTCAGGGACTGATAATCCTGGAAACTCACAGGGGATCTCAGGTTTTGATCTCTCCACCCTTTCAGCATGTCCCACAGATGGATATGACAGCTGTTTGCATCTGACAGATTAAATCCGGTAAGTGCACTTGCTGTGTGTGCGCTCAGCCAGTCCTTGAACCAGAGCCCTGGGGATGTACAGAAAGCAGGTTTACCAAGTGAGTCAAAAGGGAGGCTGCCACTAATAGCTGTGCTAAGCTTCTCTCAGTTTGAAGTCAGTTATTTTCAAGTCTTACAGCAGTTCTTTAGCAGGGGAGATTTTTTTTCCTGTGATGAAACAAGAAAAGGAGCTGATATTAATAAGAAGAGAGATGCTATACATTGCCACAGTGAAATTATGTGTCTGGTTTATGGCAGTAGGCTGGTGGCTGTGAATTATGTCATTAGTGCCCCACCATAGATTTGTAACAGGGTTTGAGAGGGAGACAAGAGGTTGAAGAGTTGCTTTTTTCCTTCCATATAATTAAATGGACTCAGTCCTTATAGAATTTTAAAACATGACAAAGAGCTTCTGTCTTTGTCATTTGATAAAATCTGGTCAAGGCTGTGTGAAGCCTAAACTATAGGTTACAGAGGTATATCTTGATAGTAGAAACACTAGGGTTTAATAATTTTTAAAAGTAGATCTTAATGTTAATTTCCTGAAATTGTGCCTTCAGGCAAGTTTCAACATCTCTGTCAGAGCTTCAAAGGAAAATGTTTCCTTTGACCTCAGAATAAATGTCTATGTTTTGTTTTAAGATCCTCAGTCATGAAATCTGTTGCATTATCCATCCCATTTGCACATTTTAGGTACACTGAAAAGCACTTAAAATATCATTGTGTTGCTTAAATTATTCCAAGAAAATATTTACTCAATTCCTGTCAAAGGCAGGTTCCCTTTTTATTTTATCTTTGTATTTACTTCTGTGACTAGGAAGCTACATTTTTGAGAAAAGTAGGGAACTTAACCCAAAAGATTTCTCTCTTTTTGTTCTTGCAGCAGCTACTGGAAACACAGAGCAGGCATATCTCCACCAGGCAGCTGTGGCAGCATGGAGTCATGAGCCTAGCCTCTCCTTAAAGTACTTGCTCTGCCTCACAAAATCTGCAGGAACTAAACCATGCCTCTAAACTGATTTCTGGCAAATAATAAGGTGGACTTGTGTGACTATTTTGATGTTTTCTACTTATTTGCTTAGGAAAAATTCATAGAGGTTTGAGTTCTGTGTTGCATAATGTCACAGGTGAATGGACTAGAGGACTTTTTTACTGATATAAAGAAAAAAATAATAGAAAATGCAGCTACCTAAGGGTTAATAGACACACAAACTTTGGTAAGGATGATATTAGAAAAATGTGTAAAATTTCAGTATTCACAGCCTTGAAAGGAGGTTTAGAGTTGGAGATGAGGTAGCTAAATTCATAGTAATTATTTGCAGGCAGGAAAAAATATCTTAGAGTGAGAGATGTAAGGGTTTTCATGTATTGACTTTTTTTTTTTAATAATGGCTTTAAACTTATCATTGTCATCACAGATGGAAGATACAGGGTACTGAGGATTTTAAAATCTAGTAAAGAAAGCCATAACAAGATTTATGGCTGAAAGAAGAAGCAAGATTTCAGATTAGCAGTAGATCACTTCTTTAAAACAAGTGGGCCTGATTAATGAATGGAAAAGCTCAGCAAAGATATGAATTCTCTGTCTCTCAACATCTTCAAACCAAGACAGGATGATTTTCTGAAAACTGTGCTTTTCCTAAATACAAGGCTAGTTTTAGTCAAACAAGGATTGTTGGCTTCAGTACTTGGTGAAATTTTATGTCCTCTAAATAAGGCTAGATAATCCAGTGTTCTCTCTGGTCTAGTTTTTATTAACCTTTTATTCACTTAAATATGTGCTCAACAAAAAGAAAATCAAAAGACTGAGATCTTCATATAGAAATAATTTATCTTTTCTTCTATTGTGAGTATCATCTTGAACTAGATGAACATAGTTTTCTTGGGTCTTTTTGAAAATATGCATGTATACTTTATTTCAGTAGATGTAACAGAATAAAACTCAGTTTTTATTTCCTCAAAACAAAACCAAAATCAGAAAATCCTGCAATTCTTTGCTGAAACATAGTGTCTTTTAGCTGAAATTTATGGGCCATTATTGTCTGTAACAATAAAGGCAAAAAAAAAAATACAAGCAAGCTTGTGGGGGATTTCTATTTTGTGAAATACTAGGTGCTTGCTCTCCTTGTTATTGCACTGGTCTTCCAGTGCAGATGTGCATTCAATATCAGTTTACAGTTTGAGCTGCAGTTGACTTTCCTGTACTGGTTTGAAGGTAAACCAGCAGGGGGAAATTAACACCACACAAATACCTTGCGCGAGATTTCAAGTCGGAGTTACAATTCAACCAGAAAATTGCAGTATAGGCGATAGTACAGAAACATTGGCTTAAACTGACAAAGTCAGAGTACAACCTGTCCCCTGATGGTCAGGGATGGTGGTCACAGCTGGATGAAGCAGCGGTTGCAGTGCTTGTTGAAGTGGCGATTGTGGCCTTGTCGAAAGTGGTGGTCCTGTGGAAAACTGAGTTCCCCTCTGGATGTCCAGTGGTGGTGGTTGTCCAAGTCCCCAGACCCCCAGATTACATAACCCCAAAGTCCAGAATGGTCAGTACCTGTCCCAGGGTGGGGAGTTTCACAATGGAACGATGTAATTCTGTGAGTCATGGGATATTCCAGGGAGTCCTTGATGGTCCATTCGCAGAGATGACCCCTCTTAGGCTCGATGTAGTTGTCAGGTGAAGACCAAGAGACCACTACACCCAGCTCACAGCTGTTACAAATGACCCACCATTAACAGTTCATCAGGAATAGATGGGTGTGAAACACATAGTTTGGCTACACCCATACTGGTACTTTTTCTTCCTGTAACCACCACACTTGCCACATCATTAAGTTTGCACACTCATGCAGAGGATTCAAAAAGATGAAGAGAAGGTATGATGGCCCAGCTTTTCTGGAGTACATTTTGGCATTGGTCTAACCATGGTTTGATGGAAACCAATTAAAGTTGTGCTCTTCATTTCACAGGCAGTATCTTCAGGCTGATGTTTCATGCTTGTAATAATCTTAAACTGCAACTCTGCAGTATCGTTCTTATTTTTGAACTGTAGAGTATTAAATGACAACAATGTATTAGAGGGAAACTATGAGTAATTGTAAATGAGAACATTTATTGGAAGGAACTAGAGACTACTGATATGTTGGCAAGCACATATATAAACCTATAATTCCACACTGCCTCTCTGAGCCTGAAACCTTATTTCAGAGGAGTGCAGAAAAGTGTTTTCCTTTTAGCTGAGTTTTAAGTGGAAAGAGACTGAGAAATTAACACCATTAATTCAAAAACTCTTTACTTTTTTCTTTCCTCTCTGTTGTTCTAATATACAGTGAACAGCAGAGATAATAACACGGAAACTTGTCACCATGACAGGAAATCCAAATGCTTTTAAAGACAGTTAATAACTGATGATACAAGTCAAGGCATGAACATTGTCCCATTCCTCTCAACTGGGTTATAGATAACTCTTATTAGAAATTTACTATATCACACAGCTCTGGCTTTCACCAGAAAAGGTTGTTTTCTAGGTCAGACGTTTTTTTCCTGTGGTCCTCTATTGATTTTATTATATCCCAGTAAAATTCAGTTGATTTATCAGTCTTGCCAAATTTAATAAGAAGCAATTATTAGCAATGAGTAAAATTTGTTCTGTGTTGGTAAACATGCTTTTTGCTGCCCTCATCTTGCTAAATGAGTGTTTGCCTTTTATGTCAGTTCAGATCCCAGGTAATACTGATAAGGACTGTGATATCAAAGTGAGAAATTTAAGAAAATACATACAAAATCTGAATCATCAACAACAAAAATTCAACAACAAGAAGCGAAAAACAATGAGCTAGTTGTATCTGGTTTTAAAGTGTAATGAAAGATAAAATTTTAATGTTTTACAGGTCACTTATACAGGTGAAGATATTCTGTTCAACTATGGTTCAATAGGGCATAAAAGCATAAAAAGAAATTAGTTTGCAGAGAAATAGATGATATGCAATCTATTTAGCATGAGAAATTATTCAGGTAAGGTCTTGATCATTGGTTATGATTCAGCTAAAATCAAATTTAAGTATTTAATTTAAAGGCCAACATTTTTCTCACAAGGTTTTTCTGTGAAATTAAATTTTTTGATGTGCCCAAATCAACTATGAGCCTAAATCTCTTTGTGATGTTACTAAACAACCCTCAGGGCTCTGAAAATATTATCCAGGGATATCCAGAGCATTTTCTGTATTTGTTATGCATTTCAATTCAGCTTTTTTTACTATACCATGTCCATACTGACAGACAAGTACTGCATTCTATAAGCCTTTTGTGATTGTCAGGGCAAATATAAGAGATATTTAATAGTAATTGGAAATAAATTTGTATATATATGTGGCAGTATAAGAGAACTTTTTTTTCCTTCAGAAGAAGTATGTTTAAAATAAAATAAAAATAATAAGAATATACTATAATAAAATATCTGGAGCGAAAGAGGCTTCCTTTTGAGCACTGTTTAGATGAGGCTAAGCTCTGAATCACAAATAAAAATATCTGAATTGTTATTCTGTGTTCCTTTTTCACTGGAATCACAGGAAGATTTAAATATTTCAATCTCTTGTCAGCACTTCAGCTCAACACTCCTCTTGCATCTGCAAACAGAAAGGATAATAATCATTTGCTTACATGCCCTATCAAGAGAAAAAATATCAAACATTTCCCTGCATCTGGGGTAAGGGACACAAGGGAGCTATGTATGCTACTTTCTGTTGATGATGTTGGGCTGGGATTAATGATAAATGATTAATGAACAGATTAGTTGAGCACCCATTGGGAATGGGGTAAATACATTTGGAGCAGAAAGATAGTGTAGGTGACTCCTCAAGGTTCTATCCAGATCTGTCTTCTATTGTTCTATGATAACACGTAAGTCCATCCTCTCTTGTTTCAGGCTTTTCTCTAAGGGAAGGTCTCTATTCAAGGTCACTTCTCTAGAATGATATGCCCTATAATTAATTGCCCTAAAATAGTGCTAAGTGGCTAAAAGTGAAAATATACAGGCAAAAATTTCAACTGCTTCGTGAAGTGCTTCTGCTCACTACCCCAGAGCTGCTACAGCTCACAGGGGATGAGTATGTGGCTCCCTTTCTTCAACTTTCACCTCCAAAATGTAGTGAGCTCATTCTCAATATTTAAAGTACCACTGTGGATGAATTCCAACACTGCAAGCACATTTGAACTGGCAAACAGTAAATGGCTGCCATCAGGCATAAGCACTTGTCATATCAAAGCTTTGGCACATTATTTATGGAAGACTTATTCTAATGAGTTCCATCCACACCTACCAGATGTGCAATCCAGGATTATGCCAGCTGTTTACCAGAATGCTTGATGTCCAATAATATCATGTGTATAACAAGACATTCAGTTTTAATGTTGCTGAATAAGGAAACTTTGTCTTAATATCTTTGTTGAAAATGAATAAGCAGTGTTCTCACACATCCTGATTCAAAGTGTTGGCGGTCCAACATGCAAACACTCACACGGGCACTTCTGTGCAAGTGGACAACTCTAACTGAAGCTGCACAAGGCTTTTCAATGTTCATAACAAATTAACCTCATATATAAAATCTGTGGAACACTAAAATGCCAAATGAACAATAAAAGAATCTAAACAACTAGGTAGTATTCACCACTGTCTGTTTTTTCAAAGATATGTGCAGGAACAAAAGCATTATTTCTAATAATACTCTCCATCAGAAATCTCACTAAATTTAGTGGTATCTTTGACAAATTCAGGTTTTTACCAAATATATATGAGGACAGAAGAAATTAGTTCTGCTTTTTTATTGTGTTAGACCTACAGAAATAAAATTGAAATGGTATTCCATCATGGAACATTGAAATCATTTAATATTAATCATTCCAGTTCTTGGGTAGGAGCATTTAATCTTCAGATTTATAACTTGTAATACATTGGCTTCATGGTAATTGTATTTAAAAATACAATAATTTGCCAGTGTAAAGAATAACTCATACTTTTAAGCAAGGAAGACAACAAAGACTTCTTAATAGCGTTGCATTTTCTGGGATGATAAATGTTTGTGATAACCTGCTTTGTTCTATAACCCATACTTCCTACCATGGGTTCACGACCTCCTCTCAGGCATCCACTGGCTCCAGCATGAGTCTCTTCCACAGGTTGCAGGTGAATCTCTGCATCCCTGTAGTTCTCCATGGGCTGCAGGGGCACAGCTGCCTCACCACGGTCTTCACCATGACCTGCAGGGGAATCTCAGCTCCAGAACCTGTAGTGCCTCCTCTCCCTCCTCCACTGACCTTAGTGTCTGCAGGATTGTTCCTCTCACTTGTTCTCACTCTGCTCTTCTCGGTTGCAGTTAGAGCTGCATAATATTTTTTTAAAAAAAAATTCTTCTGAAATATATCAGAGAAGCGTTACCACAATTTCTAAATGGTCCGGCCTTGGCCAGCAGTGGGTCCATCCTGGAGCTGGCTGGCCTTGGCTCTGCTGGACCTGGGGAAGCTTCTGGCAGCTTCTCACAGAAGTCACTCCTGTAGCTGCCTCCTGCTACTAAAACCTGTCCATGAAAACCCAATAAACTACATAAGCCACTGACAAATCAAATTAGGAAGAAATACAATGCGTTGATAGCAACCCAAATACACACATATGCTAAAAATTCACAGCTTTTTTTTTTTTTAAGTTGTTTATAGAACTTTATTTAGATAATGAAAACTACAAGCAATTCACACAATACCTATTTCCACAGAAAACAAAAATTTTGGTGCTAGTTTACTGTAACTCTTATATAAAAGAGATTTTATTTTTAAGCAGCTATGAGGTCGCCCTTTTAAAACTTCCTTTTCCTTCAAATTACTCATCAAATTAGGACTTACTAGGTCTTGAGCTCAGAAAATCGTCACACAATTCTTTTTTTTTTCCCAAATAGTGTTAAATGTGTAAACATTTCCTACACAGGTCTTTGACTTGTTAAATTACCTACTCCTCTGTAGACGTATTTCTAATCAGAAAGAGTAACTCTGCTGCTGATGTGACTGCATTAAAAATTCTAGTTTCTGACATCCCAGCTGGCCATTCCTACAAGTAAAGCACCACAAAATGATGTAACAACACAGCCACATGCTGGGGATATGTGTACTGTGGTTGTTCAAAGATAGGGCATGAAGACAGTTATAAAATATTACTTTGTTTATCTTTTCCTGTAGAACAGTAGTAATACTTGTAATCTATTTTTCAAGTCTTCTTTATTTCCCCTGTGGGCCTGATTCTATATCAAACCCATAAGTTGGTATATTGAAAACAACTTCAGATTAGCATTTCCGTGTTGTAATACACCATTCCTAGGCTTTTATCTCTAAAAGCATTGTTAGAATTCCTGCATTCCAATGGTGTTTGATAGATGGACAACACTTGGGAATGTGTATAAACATCTTTTATTCTGCTTCTGGCTGCAAATATATATGTGGAAAAAAAGAAGAGAGATCTTGGCGTGAAAAATATCTTTCACTGTTAGAACAGAATTTCCTCACCCAATTCTGAATGAGCTTTATTCACTGGTCTTCTCCCATTGTTTCATTGACATCTCTGGCCTAAAACTTACTAAAGTCAGTAGATTTTGAAATTATTCTTCATGTTCCAAAACCATGAATATATTTTCTATTTTTGAATCTCATCAGAAAATTAATATTGTATGTTAAATAATACCTTAAACAAAACAAAAAGTTTTGACAGAAATGTAAATCCACTCATCAGAAAATTTAGTTAAATCATTCTTAATACTTCATTGTTCTGTGTTATCAACCTAGAACAAGCAGTGACTTCTATCATGTAAGTACCTGTTTGTCAGTCAAGATTAAATATAAAATCACAGAATGTGAAGGGTTGAAAGGGATCTCTGGAGATCACCTAGTCCTATGCCCAAGAGCAGCCAGGTTCACCCATAGCAGGTTGTACCAGACTGCATCCAGGATTATTTTAAATATCTCTTGAGAAGGGCTGCCTTTTTCAGTGCTCAATTACTCTTACACTAAAGAAGTTGTTCCTCATAATCAGCCTGAACTTGCTCCATTTCTGCCTGCTGCCTCTTGTCCTGTTGCTTGGCACTACCAAAAATAGCCTGGCTCCATCGTCTTGGCACTCTCCCTTCAGATATTTGTAGACAGTGATTAAGTCTCCATTCAGTAATTTCTTCTTGAGGCCCAGCTCCCTGAACTTTTCCTCATAAGACAGATTCTCCAGTCACTTAATCAACTTTGCAGCCCTTTGCTGGAGTCATTCCTGGAGCTCCATGTCTCTCCTGTCCTGAATAGCCAAGAACTGGACACAGCACCCCATACATGGCCTCACTAGGGCTGAGTAGAGGAGTAGGATCATTTCCCTTGACCTGCTGGCAGTGCTCCTCCTGATGCATCTTTGGGTACTGTCAACCTTCTTAGCCACAGGGACACACTGCTGGCTCATGGACAGCTTGGTGTCCACCAGGACCCCCAGGTCCTATTCTGCAGAGCTGCTTTCCAGCAGGTCAGTCCCCAGTCTGTACTTGGGATTATAATTCCCCAGGTGTAGGACCCTACATTTTTCTTTGCTGAACTACAGGATGTCCTTCTCTGTTCAACTCTTCAGTCTGTTCGGGTCATGATAAATGACAGCACAACCTTCATGGCAGTCACTCCTCCCCATCTTTTGTCCTCAGCAAACTTACTCTAGTTTCTCTTCACCCAGGTCACTGATGAACAAGTTGAATAAGACTCGACCCAGACTTGACCCACTACTATCTAAAAGTTACCAACTAGACTCTACCATTGATCACAATCCACCTCACTGTTTCCTCATCTAACCCACAATTCCTAACCTTACCTATGAGGATATTATAGAAGACAGCATCAAAAACCTTGCAGATCTCAAGGAAGACAATATCCACTGCTGTTCTCTCATCTACTCAGCCACTTATTTCATTGCAGAAGGCTATCGTGCTGGTCAAGCATGATTTCCCCTTGCTTAAATCAGTGTTGACTACTCCTGGTAACCTACTTTTCTTTTACATGCTTGGTTATGACCTCCAGAATGATCCTACTGGGGATGAAGGTGAAGATGAATAGCCTGTACTTTCTTGGCCTATACTTCTTGCCCTTTTTGAAGATGGGAATGACAGTCTTCCCCAAGTCCTAGGCATTTCTCCTGTTCTACATCACCTTTCAAATATGACATCAAAGCTTTTGGGCTATTGGAGAATGCATTTTTATTGTTTGCTTTTTGGTTAACATAATTGGTCTTTTAAAAACAAGATGAGACCCAGGATAATTATAATATGAATTAGAATCATGGGGGCAGATTGCACATCATTTTTCTGGAAGATTTGGGGAATAGAAAATGAATGAATGAAAGAATGAATGAATGAAGGAATGAATTTAAAAAGATGATAGCAAGGTTGGAACAACTCTCCTGTGAATATGGGCTACAAGAATTGGAATTGTTCTTTCAAGAGAAAAGAAGACTGCAGGGAGACCTTATAGCACTTTTCAGTGCCAAAAGTGGGCCTAAAAGAAAACCAGAGGAGGGATGTAATAATAGGACATGGTGGAACATCTTTAAACTGGAAGAGAGTAGCCTTAGATTAGGTATATTAGGAAGAAATTCTTTACTGGGAGACCAGTGAGGCACTGGAACAGGTTGCCCAGAGAAGTTGTGGATGCCCCAACCTTGAAGTGTTCAAGACTTGGCTGGAAGGGGCTTTGAGGAACCTGGTCCATTGAAGGGGGATTGAAACGAAATGATCTTAAAGGTCCCCTCCTGCCCAAGCTATTCTGATTCTGCAATTCTAATGATGATTAGGGGGAAGGGGCAGAGGGGAAGAGAATCTGATTTGCAAGATATTTCCTATTACTATTACTAGTGTACTCATCTAATGAGCTCCTGGTTGTCTCTATCCATTTCAGCATTTTGCCTGGAGAAAGCTTAATCCATCCTAAAGGCCTATATATGATCTGTGTCCAAACACAAAAGCCTCAAACTCACTTCAAACTCTCCAGGAATGCTGGCAGACAGTCCTTTTTTGCTAATCATACCATATGCAGGTAAAAATGTGCCAAGAGTCACACTAGATCAGAAACATCTCCCACTCAACTACTTGTTTGCACATAACTTTTAGAAGCCAAATTTTAATAAACAAATTATTTTGCCATTAGTCCCCATCGTTTTTGCTCAGTCTTAACAATGCAAAAGCTATCCCTCTCCTAAAACCTCTCTTTGGACACATGTCCAAACCTATGATGTTTAATGGCAACTCATTACTTGTTCTTGTTTCATTGGCAAGTACACCTGCTGACAACAGCCAGGCAATACTGGAGCTTCCTGTACTCATAAACTTTCCAAACGTCTTCTAGAAAGACAGAATACTCTCCCTTACTGAGATATTTCAAATCATATCCAAGAACATAATTTAAAAAATTAGCATAAAAACAACAAAAAAACTGTTGAACATTATGTGATCATACTTAAAAATTGTTTTGCTTTCTTTTTGAAGGGGAATGCAATTTTATAGACTTGGATTTTTTTTTTTTTTTTGTCATTTCATGGTGAAGACAAAGTTGACTTAATCAGGGAGGTATATCATGGTGCATTCAACCTGACACAAAGTTGTTGTGATCAATAGAAAAACATCTACCCTTCTGGCAGTAAGATACATAGTGTGGACATAAATTTAATGCACTTGAAACCTGAAAGCAGGCTCACAGTTTTATGGCATATCTATATAAATAGAAGCAGTGCTTCTAGGAATTGTTACTAGTACCCTGTTTATACATGCTTGTATCTTGCTTTTATCTTATATTTATAACAGCTTTATCTTTGTATATACATGTGTGTGTGTGGTATGTGTATAGAGAGGAAGAGAGAGAGAAAGAATATGCTGTAAGCTTACAGTTACAGTGAAGTCTCATTATCTTTTATTAATATCATTTACATCTTTCACAAACGTAGCTGTATGCAAGATAAAACAGCATCAGAAAAGGAAGCAAGCAGACAAGCTGTGACAATTTTAGAAAAATTTAGACAAGAATTTGTCTTCCATAAAAATGAAACAATAATTTTATAGAAAATGTGTGTCTGTTGACACTTAACATTCCCAGGGAAGTATTTATTGTACAGTCACCTTCATTTGTATATTCATTTCCTCTGTCATGAGAGTGAGCTGCAGTTTACTACAGAAAAGAAACATTGTCTGGCCATTTATGTAGATCATATTATGCCTCCTTTGTATGAAATGTTGTCACATAAATACCATAATGCTACAGCTAAAGTATTACCAATAATTATGGCTTGTGTCACTTCTAATGAAGAAGGTTAATACTTTTTAGAAGAAAGAATGTACTCAGTCCTCTATGAAATCATTTTTAAACACAGTAAGCAAAGTAAATACCTGAAAGTAGCCTCCCAAGCATGGAGATGGATCAGGGCTGAGTTGGTGCTCTTTCTAGACTTAACAAACACCCACTCAGAAGCGGGATATATGTGGTTAAAAAATTAACACAGATGCTTCTTTGCTATTTTTTCCTTTTTTACTCACATGGGGAGAAAGAGTTGAACACAATTTGTTCTGGTTTTTAAGTTCACAGGTGAGGAGGATTGAAGATTTTTTTACTACCGTCTAAACTCTCATTACAATTCTCACATCTTTCATTAAATGTGCAGCTGATTAGAGAAATGGGCAACTGATTTAAGAATGCATCAATAAGAAAGTACTTGGTTTTTTTTTATTTTCACTGCTGCCAGACAAAGTTTTGAAAAGAGAATCTTGAAAATTATTCAAAAGGAAAAGTATTTCTCTTGTATGGTGAAATTTTGAGCTGTAAAAAAATGTTCTTTATCATGCAGGTTGACACTCAGACTGCCTAATTCTCTCTAACCTGATACTCAGATAGAATTTAAATCATTTATGTTTCAGACTGATCCTTTTCACCTGAGACGGTGGCATGAAAATCTGGACACCTTTGGTTTGGAAAATAAGGTTCATAATATGCTTAAATCTAAGCTGCAACATATGTTTGAAAGTAGCACCTGGTTCCCACCTAAACCACTTTATGATTCACAGATGGGCTGGGAAGCAACAACTCATTTGGAATTCCCAATATGTAAAATATGATCTTAGCAAGACAATACACTCAGACAGTCTAGAATTTTAATTAAAATCTACAACCAGATGAAGAATCTTACTGAAGTTAATTCTGATAATTCAAATGCTTACACTGAGGGATATGGATGCAGATACTAGAGCTTCAGCCCTGTAAGGGGTGCCAGAGCTATGCATCCTGCAACCAGGAGGGGAATTTAAGCACCAGATAACAAGCTGGACAGGAGCAGCTTGAGCTCCTCTGGGTTGAACTGGTGATTCAGAGAGCAAGAAAAAGTGTGGCTGAACTCTTTCTAAACCTTAAGGCAATTTCTCCAGGTTGGGGAACTCCAATCCATTTCTAAAGAATATTAATTTATTTTAAAGAATGAGCCATAATGCAAGAAAATAATGATTCCTTAAATAATCAATTCCTTAAATTCCCTAAATTTTAAGTCTGATCTTTTCTTCCTTATCCTAGTGGTCTCTTTAATGCTTTCACAGTCATGTCCAGATTTTTACCTTGGCTAGAGTGCAGATAAAGTTATTGTGAAAGGGTAACCTCCTTGGTTTTCTCCTCCTGTGGCTGGGTTTTAAAAAGAAATGACAGCCACTTCTGTGCTCTCAGTAGTGCTGGTTGTCTAATAAAGGTGTACAGTGGACTAAATTGGAGTAAAAATTGCTTTTTAGTTTTTGATTGGGAGATTTAAAGGTGTTCTGGCACATAAAAATAGAACTTATACTGGGAATGCAGAGGCATCTGAGGAATGTTCATTTCAAGTGCTAACAAGTCTATGTGCTTTGGCACTCAATCAGGTATCACTTAAATATATTTTTTCAGGATCATAAATTTGAACCTAGACACACCATTCCCACTTTATAGTCCTTTGTATGTCTTACTTTGTGAAGATGTTGCCCACAGCTGTAAGGAAAGAATACATTCATCCTTGCATTTATATTACTCTATTATTAATAATGTTGATTGAAATGATTTTTTAGTTTGTATTTTAAACCCTTTCTTTTAATTAATTAAAAACATTTACCTTTTTTTTTTCAATTTCAAGTTACACAGTTCTTTTATCCTAGATAAATAGCATGCTGTTTTATACATTTATTTACAAAAATATATTGCTGACCATCTCTGGTTTTGCTATTGAACATTGTTATGTAGTCAAAGCTGCAAATAGTTCAATTACTTCAAATAAATAGTCCAATTTTGTGTTTAATATCACATTGTGTTTAATTTCACTACTGTGAAAATGTCTTTGATGAAAAGCATTTTGTTTTCTGAAAGAAAAATGTATAATCCCAGATCTTGAATCACTGAAAAATACTACAATTCCATTTAATGCACTTACTTTCAAAGGTGAAAAAATTAAAGAGATTCCTTTTGACACATTCTATTCTAAGTTAAAAGACTTATTCCAATTTAGAAAGCATGAGCATACTTTCAGAAGGAAAAAAAGAATTCAGAGAAAAAGCTTGACATATGCTATGCACCATTGTCTTAATACCATCAAAATAACACCAGAAGCCACTTGAGGATTCTCGGCTGAGCTGCAGAGGCTTGTTCACCAATCACTAGACATTCAAATGGAAGTAAGAAATCCCCTGTAAAACCAGCTAAAAAGCTGTGAATTATTCCTTCTTTCATCTGACAGACTTGCCTTGGCCACAGAATGCAGAAATTGATCTGGAAAATAACAAAAAGCTGCACCTTAACTTTGAAAGTTACCTATATACATACATATTCTGTGTGTGTGTATATGTGTATAGTGTATAGAGTTATATATATGGAACCTGGGTCAGGTGTGACACTGAACTGCCCCTCTGCCTGCCTCACCTTAGCTGCTGAGCTACACAGTGCTACAGGCTTGCTTAAAGATCTTGTTTGTGCAAATGCAGAGAGAAAGAGATTTATCAAAAACGTGATCTGGAAGCGCACTGGTATTGTCAGTGCAGATAAAACTTGGTCTCTGCTGCCAACCAGGTGAGAAGATTTGAAGCCAATATCTCAAGCAAATCAGTCAGCACACAATGCTTCCCTCATCAGCCCAGAAGCCATCATTCTGCTCTTGGCTTTGTTTGCTAGACTCTGGGGGTTAGGGGAGCTGGAGGTCTACAGCTTCTGCTTTCCAGTCTGGAAACAGCCAAATGTGGGTAAGTCTGTGGGGAAAGGTGCTATGGTTTCTTATTTCACTGCAAGACATGGTACAGCTATGCATCTTGGACTTTAGATGATAAGTGTGTCACACACATTTGTAAGGATGCCTTCACAACTCACTTGACAAGTTAAAAGCTGCTTGATGCCTGTATATGGGATACCCTTTGTTCCTTATTTGTGCCTTTGGCCTTAATCCAGTTCCCTGCTGCTGACTTTCTTTTCCCTTCCTGCCTGTGGGACAGATATTTCCAGATAATATCTTCTGATAACATAACATACCAGCTCTTGCAGTTCATTGTAAAGGCTGAATCCCTGACCATACAAGCACTAAAAACTGTGATAAGAGCAGAGAGTGGATACAAAACCTCAAAATGCTTGTGCTCACCATGCTACCTGATTGTTTTTGTGTTATGAAATTGGATTTTTGCATTTTTTCCCCAATAATTTTCTGGTGAAATTTATAATGGAAAATTATTCTTAAGTCTCTTCAGAATTGCTAATATTTTTCAGCTGTAAGTTTTTTTTAAATGAAATTTAACCAGTCTAAAAATCTATGTTATTTGCTGGTTTGTTTTGGGTTTTTTTTTTCCCTCAACAACATTTTTTATGGGAGTTAAGACTTAGGAGAAGTGATAGAGAAAGCTTTTAATTTTTATGAGAAGGAGAAGAAATGAATAAATTGAATAAATTAGCTTTGCAAACAGATCTCTGATTACAGTTGTTGCTCTGGGACTATCACTAGTGTTACAACCAATAAACAATTTGTTAATACTAAGCCAAGTTCTAACTCTCTAGCTGCTAACTTTAGGTGGAAAAATTGTTTTCATTCTTAATATACTTTTCTTTCACTTATGTATTTTTCATATCTTTTGCTGAATAAAAAGGTAAAATTGTGCTCCATTTAAGTCCAAATAGGTAGTTTTATTGTATTTTTTCATACTTCTCTAAGTATTTAGTGCCTAATTTTCACCTTAATTATCTTTTTCTCGTATTTGAATAAGAGAAGAAGTGAGAAAAAAATCTCACATTAAGAATTGAATTATCTTATATGATCCTAAAGGAAAAAGCTTTTTTTAGACCTCACTTTTATTTTACTATGGGTCCACCTGCTTTTTGACTGGAGCTTGATTTTTTTTTATATATAATATATTTTCAGTTAGTTGGATTTGTAGTTTGGGGGGAAAAAATCAAAAAAATCCAATTTTTCTTCTTCAATACTTCTCATGAAATCTAACTTATTTTTCAACATCCTGAGCAAGTTGATAAAACTTTGTTGTCTTTCGCTTTTAAAAAATAGGAATAGTAATACGAAAAAATAAAAATAACCAAAAAACATAAATATTCACCTTTTAAGTTTATTCTGCACCATTCAACTAGAAGGTGTTGTTTATATTTAGAATAAGAAATACCCTTGTACCTAGGTTGTAAACTTTTCAGTTATATCTCCATGGGACTGTCAGGAAGATTAGTTATAAAGTTGATAGTTGTAAAGCTCAATGCAGTTGTAAGTGATCTAATTATTCCTAGTTATGAATTACTGGTTTTAAAAAAGTGCAAAAGATTTAATAATGAGTCAGCTATCTATTCTAGCAGAGAGACTGGAAGGTAGATCTAGACAAGAATGATTTTCTGACATATTTTATATGGACTGGGAAGAACAACACACCTCCAAAAGGAAATGTATAACTAGGGAAGAGATTGTAGTGGAAACAGAAAAGATAAAATCATAGAACTGTTCCTCACTGCATTGCCTGCACCAACCTGCATTGCTGCTTCTGTTTGTGGGAACATCATTGTGCATGTGGCAGCTGCAAAACTGGAAAATGCAACAAAAGTCCAGGATGCATTCCTGCAGACAAGCATTCAGATCCATTAGACAATCCGTGTTTTTGCTTCTCCCTGGCTTCCATTCATTGAAGCAGGAATGCAGATATTCCACAGATCCTATATTAGATCTGTCAGTTTATATAAATGTCTCAATTTTCAGAGAGTACCAGTGTACTACATGTCTAATGCATTTGCATGTGTTGGCAACTGTGACATGAGACCTATGGAATGCCATCTACCTGGATGGATACCAGGTATTCCAGTGCTCCTAAAGTGCCTCTGGACACCTGTGTTTAAACAATACCTAGAAATTTAATCTAAACTTAGCAGAACCATTCGTCTCCACTTAGTGTACTGACAGGATGTGCAATGAGTGTCCTACTAGTGATAGAGAGACCTGAAGATAGACACCCAGACTTGGTGTCTTGGTCTCAAACTGAATCCCACCCAAGCAGTTTTTTTCTTGACTAAATGGTGGTGTTGCATAACCAGCACACAATACTCACACAGACACCATTGCTTGTCTCATCCTCATTGTTGAATTGGGATAAAAGAAAAGGTGTTATTAATAGAGCTCCCCTATGCAGCTTTCCCTGCTGGGTGCTGGCAGAGCTGTCCTGCTCAGCATTTTTTGTTTAGCTGACCACCTAAGGTTTCTGTGCAATCTCCAAATTTGCTGGGTAATGGAGTTCTTGGCTGCCCTGTGTGAATCTTTTCTTGGTTGAACATCAGGACATGCATGAACTCAAAGGATCTCACAATGGGTTCCTGGGCACCAGCCATGCTAACTCAATGTCTCAACACATTATTATTATTATTTAAAATACTCTGTGAAAAAATATCAGCTGTGGCAACCTTCAGTAAGAGTCAAATTGCTCTCAAAAATACTGTTCATATTCTTACACTATTTTTGCAAGTATTAAAAGTATTTCTAGAGGTTCTGTTTTTCTCTTGTTTTTTACTGCTATTTCATGATCTTTTCTGAGTTTTACCTTTTGTATTGGGGCTGCTTTCAAGCTACTTTTATGCTTCCACTATTCAGATAATATGTTATAGAACTCTGGCTTCTAATTATTCTCAAGACATGCCAGAGCATGATGGCAATCTGGCTAATTCTACAACTATATATCTAAAACTGCTTGGGAGAATGCAGCTGACAGAATGTTAAAGTCCTACATTATTCACTCATGTCATATATTATAAGGGACTTTTCTGGCCATCCTCTGTCTGTTGCAAGAAAGAAACCTGTATTTACAAGACCTTGGCGTGTTTTAAGCATGTCCTCAGAGACAAACAGTCTGACCCATCAGGAAAGTTTTCTCGATTGTTCCTGTAATGCGGAGATCAATGAAAATGTCAAATCCACCAGACAGGCATAAAATAGTTAGTTCTAATTGCTCAGATTTGCTGTGGAATATCACTCAAGTAGTAATAACTCCTTCATGTCTCTAAATTCAATTCAAAAATAACAGTAAAGCTTTCTCTCAGTTTCATGTTTTCTCTGTACTTAAGCTGTTGATATAAGGTTTTTGTATTCAGAAGAGTGTGTATGTGTTTGTGGGTGTACGTGTGCATGCATAGGGACAGAAAAAAAATGCTACAGTTCACATTTTTAGAAACAAAAATAGAGAGAAATATTTACTAGTAAAAGAAACAAATAATTTTTACCCAGTTGTAAAAAGTACTTATGTACAATCTGTTGCTACTCTGGCTACATTAGCTAGATCCCTGTTAACAAGCTGAACAGCACACACACTGATGCAGTGGTGCGCAATCATGCATATAGATTTCTAAAAGGCCTTGTAAAGATTAATCTTTACATGTTTGTGGAACCGTGTACTCTTCTAACGGTGCTCATCTTTGCTTTAGACAAAAACAGTAGAAAAAATATATCTTTTGAAGATTCTTTATTGTCTTGTTTTCTAAAACATTTTTCCATACAGCCATCACAATTTAAAAATAGTAAATTACTGTATTCATACCACCTTCTAGAGGCGTCAGATATAAGTATTACAGGTACTTTTGCACCCCAGGTCAAATTAAGAGTGAGAATTTTGGATCATCTTGGACAATATTTGCATACATGACCAGCTTTACTGTCAGTGAAAGGAACAACACTCAAAATCTACATTTCACAAACACCAAACAGCTTCCTTTGGGACTCTAATGTAAATACCACACTTATTTTTTCCATTGACTCCAAAGTCAGTAGATAAGCCAAACTAAAAGATTTTTTTCCTGGAAATCTATCATCATGATGCTTAACTGGAATGCCTCTGGAAGACTAAATACCACCTATGACACTTCTTCTTCCTGCATAAGGTCGATTTGAGTTTTTTTGAACCTATTCTCACAGAAAAAGCACCAATGTGCACAAGAAATAGCAGTACATTTATATTTTATTTTTAGTAAAGCAAAAATTTTATTCAATACAGAATAATTTGCATTTAAATAGACATGTTTAAAAATGTGTAAATGCCACCAACATCTCTCTTCTTATTCTCAATGTAAAATCTTATTTTTAGGAGACTCATACAGCTCTTATGCTGCAATATTTTAGAGAACACAATACTGTTTGCTACTAAAAGATTGGTAACCTAAAAGGAGGTCGAATGGTTGATCCAGCTGTTAAATCATGTCTACAGTGTACATTAAAGAGCCAAAAAATATAAAGCAAGAATTTAATTGACCAGGACTTGGGTAGTGTGTGACATTATGCAGCTGTTTTAGCTGGCTTTGTAACATCACACAAATCTATAACTTCATACTTCATGAGTCAGAATCAATAAACCTGCCATTACAGACTCCAAAATCAATCATACCTTACATGCTTCCCTGCCTTTACTTCTTCCTATTTTCCTTCTACTTCCTAGCAAAACAAAACAAACTGCTCTGAGAATTTATAATCTTTTGAGCTAAGTAAAACAGATGAATTAGGAACATGGATTCTATGGGGAAAAAATCACTTACCCTACTCTTCAGGGCTGGGTGCACCCAAGCTGGTATTCCAATTTATTCCCTTGCTCCTCTTCCATTATTTTAGATTATTGTGATTTAAGTTTAACATAATCAGCCTTAGGAAAATGAAGATCTTCATTTAAATGAAGTTAAATTGAGAAGCAAAGCCTAATTCATCCTTTAATGTCTGCAATTCCTCTATTCTTCTTTCTGAGAACTCATTTTACAATTCTGATCTCCAATATTGTGATTATATCTTTTCCAACCTACAGTACTTTTTACCTTCCCCGTTGAGGACACCAACATTGTAGGTGCTAAACTTCATCTACTTATGTACTTAACCACACATTCAGATGTCTTAAAGCCTCTACCATACAAACATCATGGATGTCCCAGAAATTTCATAAGCTTAGTCATTGCAAAAGTAATGTAGCACACTCTTGTCATTCTAAAAATTTTACTACAGCAGTTGTGTCACAAGAATAATTTATATAATGACTCTTTGACCTTTTAATGTATGCTGGATCATTTGAAATCCTTATCCTGTCAAGAAAGAGGAACAAGATCCTCTAGATATCCTACAGAGAAAGAAGATGTTCATGGAAGGAATATCCCTGCTTTTTGAAAGTCCAGGAAATCACTTAGCTTCATTTTAAGGTTAGTATTAGTTATCAGAGAAAAAGGGAAAAAAAAGAGTGTGAATATAATTAACATTTGAATGACCAAAATAATTGCACAAGCTGTCCCTACGTTTCTTCTCTGGGGGGCTTTGTTTTTTATTCAGTAAAATATATTTATTTTGATGATAAAGTCTTGTCTTGATATTTAAATGTCTCATGATGCAGGACTCATCTCCAAAGAAGCACATGAATCATATATAAAAACATTTAATAGGTTTAAGTATGGTAAAAAAAAATTATAATAACCTGCTTGAACAGGCTAGGCCAAAATCTTAAAAGCAGATAAGAAGTGATCTTCAATTTGGTTCACTATTGTTCACCAAAGCAAGTCTGCTAACAGATCTAAGATTTAATCTTGCAAAATGAATATACAAATACTATGTTTTGTACATCATATACTCCTGGCACCAATTGAACTCCAACAATCTGAATACTAATCTCTTCTGAGCACAGATTTCCTGTATTTTCCTCATTATTTATTTATATTTCCAAATAGCCCAGACACTGCTCAGGATGTGGTTTAATAACCCTGGCTCATAGTGTTGAGCTATTAGTGCTCTTGTAGAGGGAGGTTTTGGCATGAATTTTGCTGTGTCAACCCACTGGAGCACTTAACAAAGGTTGGTAAATGAGAAGTTTGGGAAGGGAACAACAGTTAGCAGGTGCCATGCATTTACTTGCAGAGCTGCACTTGTTACACTGAACATATCATCTGACAAAGATATTGGCTTGAAACAGCAGAGAAAAATGAAGAAAAGAAAAAAAAAAAAAAAGAAAGGGAAAAAAAAAAAGAAAAAAAGAAGACATATAGCACAATTATTTTTCCTGGTATTTGTTTCATAGGTTCTGGCATTCTGGCACAATTTTTGCCCATTTATAGGAAGGGAGTGCAGTTCCTCCACACAAGATGCCATGTCATACTTAATTAGCTTCTCTGATCTTTCTGAAAAGGGGATGTGGATTCTTTCCAAAATTAATAACTGTGCATCTGTTAGTTTAACAGTGAGACATATTTGTGATCAATAGACCTACACATGTATCTGAAGAGATCAGTGGCTCTGAATGAATCTAATCATGTAATTACAACAATTAGGCCATTGTACAAGTCATCTGTGTCTCCTTATTTTGATGGTATTTGATTCTGCTATATTTTAAATTATCAAAGCACCANTCCCTTCCCTTCCCAAGAGGAAGAATGACCCTAGTCAAATTAAATTTAAAATCCCTAATTAGTTGCAATAGAACATGGAGGAGAATTTTTATTAATCAGTACTCAGTAGGCCAAAACCACATTCTCCTTTAACCTCTTTGGAAGCTGTTCAAATTATGGAACTTTTTGGTACAGACCAAGTTTATTATATTTTCGGTTGCACCATCGAATACCGGCAATACAAACACAGAAAGGGAAGAAAGAGTCTAAAAGTGTTTCTACATTTTAACAGCAGCATAGGCACCAACACTAACTTTAAAAACTGATGAGAAGTTTTGTTCTCCTACATTTGATACTATGGTCTCTATGTGAATAAAATTGCCACTGAAATACATGGCCTGAGAAAAAATTGCAGAGAACTTCACAGCCAACTCACACCATCTCATATGATTCATTCCTTTCCTGCAGAGGAAAGTGCTGTCAATAAAATGAGGTTTTGTCCCAATTCTATAGGAATTAACTACTTGTTTTATTTGGAAAAGAAAATCAAGGAGCTTGTAGATTTCAGTATTTATTCTTCACACCAATGTGCAAACCATCACCAGTTATTATTATCAGATATTAAAAATTTTGGATTTTTTTCCACTCTGTTAGGAATCTGAAAGCAACTCTCCAGCCTTACATACATGTAGAGAAAGCAATGAATCAATATGGGCAACCAATAGGTATTTAATTTCTGAGACCTAGATTTTGTGAAAAAATATTATCACCTCCTTTTGCAGAGGTAATTATGTTTTTCGGTTAATGAATGCAAGATAAACTGCATACAGATATGAATCCTGATGTTCCTTGTGAGTTATTTTGGCCATGGGAAAAGGTAAATTTAGGCTCAAATGAATGTGCTATGTCACTAACTGACTTATCTGCTTGCAAGAAACAGTATTTATTCAAAGGAGGTAAAGAACAGATCTAGCTGGGGATTCTGAAGCTCTTATCACTAATTAAATAATTGAGCTCAAGATATTTGTCAAATTAGAAAAAGCCAGACAGACAACTAATAAGAAAAGATGTGAGATAACTAAAGTTGAATTACAAGGGAGTTGTTTTGGTTTTTCCACAGGACTGCACAGGGAGGCTTCACAGTAAAGTCTAATCTTTATAATCTTTTCACAACATGAGAAATGTTTTGTTTTTATGCCGACTCTACTGATACCTTGTGCCTTGATAAAGCCTCTCAGTAACAGCAAGCGTTTGGCCTCTGCACATTGGTTTTTTGACCCTTTGTGGTGGCCTGCTTTTAACTTATAACCATGGTTCTTCAAAGCAGTATATCAGTTCTCCGGTGTTTGGGGAAGAATCTTGATGAGAGTGAAGTTTCATCATTTCTCCCTGAGGACCTGGCTTCTTTTCCAAAATGTAAACTATAACACTTCACATGCTGTCCCTGGCAGGACCTTTTCTAAGCAAAATGTGAAGATTTGCAATATGAAAACAATTTCTTACCTACTGAAATTGCAGTGGGGAAGACATGAAAATTATTTCAGTTGTCACAGAAATGACAGAGAGGGATTCTCTTTGCCAGTGGTAGATTCAGATTTGTAAGCAGGTGAGCAATTGCTGCTGACTTTTTCCAGTCTGCTCTGGAGCTAAAGGTCAGCATGGGTTTATGTGCTACATGATACAACTGACACCTACCAAGGTAACTATAGTGTCTTAAATTTTTTACTTAATATCTACAACTTGTAATTTCTGTCTTCATTCTTTTTTTTTTCCAAAACAGCATCCCTGAACAACGTTATCAATAGAGGAATGATCTCTCTTTCTGATTCCTATCTGGGAGGAGTCAATTTTTTTGCTCTTCTCCTCCATATAATTTTGTCAATAAGCCATTAAAATGACACGCAAGAGCTTGAAGTTAGAAGTGTTCTAAATTATGTATTTCTAGTGCAGCACAGCTGCCTGAGAGATATGAGCTTGATTTCACATCCAAATCTCATATTCCTGCACATTTAAACAGAAAACCCATGAATAGTGACTGGTAATTGATAGCCCTCTCCAAATTGTCAGCTCTCTCAACCTCAGAGAGTGATACGGCTTCCCCCATCAGCACAATACAAAATGCAAGGAAATAGCAACAGAAATGTGGATGGCACTATTTTTTGTGTCATGTTCCTTAACAGCAAGTAGCTTGAAGTCCAAGAAATAGCTCTGACCATAAAATGAGTTAATATGTCCCCTCCACCTTGGTAGGACCCCCAATGGGTCTGAAGAATGTTTACAGAACTCCACATGTTTTTCCCCAAGGAAGCAGCTTTTATGGACCATATATAAAAAGAAGAGACAAGGTCTTGGTCCCATTGATCTGTCAGTTCTTAAGTTACAGTATTGGTATTAGCTCCAATGGCTGTGGTATTCTGCAGCCAAGCAATTGGGTTATCATGGGAAAAACTGTATTCCAGAATACAAAAGAGGCCTGGAATAGACCCAATACTTCCTGTCCCTTCAGAATGGAAAGACCAAAACTGAAAATATGTCAATGCCTGCTCTGATTTCTGAAGACAAAAAAATCCAAAGGAAAGCTCAAATTGATATTTCTAGTTCACTACCAAACACCTTGTTACAATGAATAATTACTCTTCATAAACAGATGTAAGCATATTTGCACATTGAAACTTGATTATTACTTTTGTTTTAAGGAAAATAAAACCTTTGTTTTACATAGAGGTGTTGTTACATATATTAGTTGTTTATACATAAATGTTTATTCTTGTGAATACAGATCAGATGACAGGATCCTGGTTTATGTTATTATCACACTCATTCTTACTGGATTGTCCCTTAACATCCGAATTTTGAATACATGTCTCTGCTGAACACTTTAAGCCATATACTACCGGGTTTCTCTATGTATACAGCAGCATGCCATTGCACATGGAATTGCAAATTTTGGAATTTAATAAGGGCATCACGAAATTTTAGGAAACATTAAATGAAAAGCTAGTCTTTTCAAAACTGTCATGCCCACAATATTTTATATTTTTGGAGGAAAATGGTGATTTGAGTATAAAAATACATAATAGTGTAAGATTTTTAAGAATTCTGACTGAAAAGAGTACAAATAAAACAGATAATACTAAATTTAGCTTTTGGCAAAAACCGGAGCAAAGAAAGCAAGCATACCTTTAAGAATATTTATCACTTCAGTCTTATTTTTCATTACAAGGTCTCAAAGAGCTTTATAAACATCAATTAAATCACACTTGTCTCCTCATCTACTTCAAATGAGTAAACTGAAGTTCAGGGAGATTAAAGTGCTTCTTTATTATAAAATAGTAAATCAGTGGAAGAGCTGAAAACAGAATTTGAGGCTTGGATGAGAAGACCATATTATGCAAAACATAATACAATAAAAAAGTCTTAAATATCATGGAGATTGTTTGTTGTAGAGATATAATTGGATCTAATCTAGTGAAAACTACATTTATATTCTAGTGGAAACAAAATTTAGCTTTGTGATGGAAGTATTCAAATCACATTTGGGACTGTTTTCCAGTAATAACATGCCAGTTTGTGGGTGAAAATAGATTCTGAAAATTGTTTGTACACCAAAGAATGAGTGAGAATTTACGGTTTTATATACCAGTATCTATGTATATGTATACTAATATGTTTATTTTTATATATGCATATAGCCAATAAAATCTTGTTATTAAAGCTACAAATGCAGGAGGAACAGTGGGACTGAATATGATATTTTTTATGCAAAATTACACAAAATAAAAGCAACAAATTTAATCCAGATCTAATCCTAACCATGAACACAGAGAGAGAAACCAATGTTACATTATTAACTGAAAACTTATTTTAAGTTTTCAGACACATGAGCAGTTGTTTTGTAATATCTATGATTTCTTTTTTCGAATGAGCATTATTTCTGCAAGTAATGGCAAGTAATGGCCAAAGTTAAGACAATGAGATATATTTAGGATATTTATTGTTTTCTATACTGACAACAGTAAGATCCACTGAAGTCTTTGGTGAACTTGAAACAAAGGTTTCAGCACTTCAAAAGGATCATGGTGTTTTTGTTCTGGGAGATTTATTTGACTATATTGTATCTGGCACTAGCTGGTGAGCAACGAACAACATAACACAGTGGTGACTGCATGATGCTGTCTCTGTTCTCACTGTGAGCTGGGCAAAGATTCCTATTTTATATATCCTTAACAATTTGTTCTAGTGGTGGAAAAAAGATCTTCTGAACTTGTCACATACTGGCAACAACAAAAGTAGCATTCATTCAGGAATGTTTGTCTTGTTAGTTTTGGAAAGTTTTCTGTGAAGTTGGGTGTGTAAAGCACAAGTCTGGGTGATTGTGTGGGTTTATCTCATCGAGGCCTCCCAGAGCCAGCTCAGCACCCAAGTGTCACTGGGCTTAGCTGCAGATACTGAGTAAGGATTTCAGTGTGTTATACTGCAATCTTCCTTACACCCTGTCATTTCTATCTTTCACACATTTTGCTTGTTTCATAGCTCAGTAGAATTCCAGCTTCCCAGGCAACTGCCAGCTGCAGCTGCAAAGTGGCTGGCACCTTCCCTCAATCCCACTGCAGCCAGTGAAAAGTTTCTCACTGACTTTATCAAGAGCTGGACCAAGAGTTTTGTGTGGAAAAAAGCTCCTTCGAGACTATAGTCTGTAACACTCCAAGTAAATTCCTCTGCCATACTCTTGGCCAGATAGCAAGCTTAAAATCAAATTCCTGCTTGCTAAACCCAAACAGCTGAACACAGCCATTCCATTTCTGATCCACCTGCAAAACTCAGCAAAAGTCAGTAAAATTGCATTATTAGAGGAAAACTAACACATGTGTTGTTTTTTCATTTTGTTCCTCTTTGCAGTTGGCTGCAAGTCTTTGCCTATTTAATCAATATTACTATAGGTTATTTGATAATATCCAGAGGAAAAGGTTGGTTTATTCAGGATTCTCAGGTGAGCTTTTTTCTACACCAGGCAGAAAATATAAATATATACATGCATATATAATACTTCTGTGACAAATCTTCCATCTGCAAACAGGAGGTAACTTCATAAGAAAGTATTGGAAATTCTCACTCTGAAATTTACTATTTCTTTCATTCATGTGGATTCTCATCTAACCTTAAACTAGCTGCAAACTTAGCCATGCCACCTGGAGCTTATTCATAGCCAGGAAAAAGAAAAGCAGTGAATCTAATTCTAAAACAAGCAAGTCAGGTAAGAGGAATGACTCACTTTCTAATGAACCTTGTCTCTCTGCATTAATTATAGTATCTAAATAATTAATTTAGGTTAGACACATATATTCTGTACCACTATTAATTATTTCTTCAAAAGTTAAATAAAACCTATTTTAAAGACAAATTTTTATCTATCTATGAGTCCATAAATGTATGCATATGACTAAATGTATGTAACATGAAATACATAATACAAAACCACATATATAGATGTACCAATTCACACAAATTCACATATGCATAGATTTACACACATATTGCTACCAAAAACCTTGCCTCTATATACATGTGACCAGGTTCCTTAGATATCTTTCTAAAGCCAGACATTCTGTTTCCTTAAATATCACTGAAATAACCTAGTCACATCTCCCTGTGGCCTCCAAGGTATTTCATTAAGAAATTTACATCAATAATTAAGAAATTGTATCCCAGTCTGGATCTGTTTCTTTTTTATTTGATCTTCCTTAAAAAAGACCCCAAACAACCCAAACTACCACATTTAACACATTTATTTGCCTGTAACTGCATTGCATTAAAAATATAAATTCTTAGAAAGATTTCCTTTCAAATATCCATATCTATTTCAAATATCCATTCAGTGCATTTAAAAAATAATTAATTGTTTCTTTTAATAATGATTTTAATAGTTAAAATGTCATTTTGATGACACCTGTGTTTTAAAACAGCCAAAATGTTTTAAAATTCACCATTTGTTGAAAAAATTCTCATGAGAGTAGAAGAAACAGCTCATTAGTAGGAAGAAAGAGAGGGGCAGCAAATGTAGTGTAAGGTTGGAGTCATTTTTATTTTCAAACTGATGTTAATTTCACACCAGAGTAATATGATTCAATTGAAAATTATTTTATTCAGTTATGTATTTGAGATAGATTTGAATCTGACAAACCAAAGAGGTGATGACACACTCCAGTTAAAATCTCCTATAAATATATTTAGATTCAAAGTCTTATATCCTTTTTGGCTTGCATTTCTCCTCCAGATAAATGCTAACCTTTTAAGAGATTGTTATCATTACCAGTAATTGTTAACAATAATACTGTTAATACTAATTAGCAAAAATGCTGCTACACACAGAGAAAAAATAGGCCTAGATAAAACTACAGAGGAGGTTCTTGTTAGGAAACTGATCAAACAAGCTTAATTATGACCCCCAGATAAAGGGACTGCCATTAAGCCATTAAATTATCACAGATAAGACAGAAGCTCAGGCCCTGTCTGATGATAAATCACAGCTAAAAACAGCAAGGAAATCAGAGCTTGAACTGCTAATCCTTCTGAGGTTTGCGATGAGCACCAGTTCCCTACTGTTTTGCATCTATTTATATTGCACTTCGAACCCCCAAATGGCCTCTGCTTATCTGCAGCTCTAGATAATTTATGCCTATTGGTGTGTCACCTCACAGCAGAGGCTGTTATCAGGAAAGAGGAGTTTAGGAAATCTGATCCCTTGAAATGCTAATCCTCTGGAGATTACTGCACATAAACGAGTTTTCTGCCATGATTTACTTTTGTTTATTAGTAACAGAGATTTGCACTGTAGGCTTGCCATTTCAGACAACTGCTTAGTTTAGGAATAAAATGATCACTTAATGTGCAGGATTTTCACATATGAAGTTGTCCTGAGCCTAGCAGTCAAAGGCAAGATAGTAATTTTTCTTTATATGTCATCTCTTAAAAATATTTAAAAATATTTTTAGTGAATCAAAGGCTGATCTGAAACACCTCATTTCTTAGACCTAATCCAGAAAAGCACCTACCTAGAATTCTGTACAATTATAAGCATGCAGATTGTCATATAGTAACTTTGATGGGATATCCTTGTCCTTATATTCTAGCTGTACTTAAGCACTTTAGTGGATCACATCCCAGGAATGAGATGCTCTCTGGTTTCATTCAGCCATGATGGGTAGGTACACTCCATGCTGAAATGGTTAATGGTTAATGATGAGACAGGGTATGTGAGTAGGAATTTTATTTAAATGCCTTTTCCCTGTCTCAATACTGTTGAACTGCTAAGAAATCTTATCTTTCAGCATTTGATGGGGTTATTTGGTTGGTAGCTAAATGCCATGGTTTGTAGTGCTGCAGACTATTCCTATGTGAATAACTCCCAAACCCATCAAATCCAAACATGCCTATTAGCTTAGTATGAAAGCTTGACCGGCAGGCATATAATGCTGCTGAAAATACGTGGACTAAACACATAAACTGCCAAGAGTTTTCAATTTCCTTTTTCATTGTTGCAGTCAGGCTCAATAGTCAGACTGGATGAGATCACACCAAGTGACATGACTGATTACCAATTAGCCAAGCACACTGATGGTAGCTGTTGGTGGCAGCTACTGAGATACAGTACTATGTGTCAAAGAGATAAGGAGATGCAGGAAATTAAGTTGACCTTGAGATTTCATTACATTTAACGTCACCTAATGGCACTTGATATTTTTAAATCCTGCTTACATTCACCTCACCATTCCATTCAACTCCATTCCATCTGGTAATTATTAAAAAAAAAAAAAATAAAAAGAAAAGTTTCAGAACTTGTGCATTGTTTTTTTTCCAGGGGAATAATTCAATACAAAATGCATATGAGAGCAGTCTGGAGGGAAGGAAGTGGTGAAACTAGTGTCTGCTATTTTCAAGGGTGACAGAGGGGCTATTTCATTACTTTGAAGCACATGTTGTATAACTTTGAGGTTATTTCTTAGGTCTCTTGTGGAAATACAGCTAGTCAGCAGTTGTGTTAACCTCCTCCAAAAGCATGAAAGTGAAGAGGTGGAAAATAAAGCCATCACCAAAATAAAAGCAAAGGATGGACGTAAAAAGCCAAGTAAGAACGCAGATTACATCTCTCAGTGTTTGTTTTTGTTGGATTTCATGAAATTACATCTTTATACACAGGAAGGTTTCTGTAAAATTTTGATTCAGATATTGCCCAAAGGCAAAGGTTTGCTTAAATTGTTTTATTCTTAACATATCTTTAGTTTCTGAGAAAAGAAAAGATAAGACCTTTTGACAGGCTTCTCTACAACTATTTGTGAATGTGTGCTTGAATATCTGTGTGCATCCATGGGTAGATAGATAAAATTTCTGGTAAACTTAGCAACAGAGCTCTTAAGCTTTTGCCCAAGAATTTTTGCCTAATTGCACATAAGGAATTACGCACAGCTGTGGTGATAACTAAAATGTGATTACACAAATATCCAAATCCCCCATTTTCTATTCACCATCAAAATGAACAGTTAAAATATAGATGTACAGATAAAATATAATTCTGAATGAAATAACGTGTTAATTTCTATATTTTTATTTGGCTGAGAGTAATAATATTAATATGTTTAACTAGCTTTAAGCTTAATTTGAATCATCTACAAAATCCTGCATTTATCTTTTTCAGTGAGCCTTGCCTACTTTTTCTATAAATTAGAAGCCAAAGTAATAAGTTGTGTTTTGAATATACATTAGAAAACATTAAAGCATGAAGTTTTCAGAAAGAACATGCTCTATATATTTTTACCTATTAATTGGCAAATTCTTGACAATATAAATAAGGAATCTATAATAAGAAAACTATATATCTTGAACTGATGAAAGAAATTTCTGCTGGCTCTAGTAACCAAAAACTACTACAGTAGTGTTTGAAATATTCTTGTCCAAACTGGTATTAATTATGGTTGACAACAATACATTTTCAAAGTTTCACTTAGCTGAAATATTTAATGAAGCATGTAACCAACTCCTTGTATTTATTAGAAAACCTGCCTCCAAACTGACCATCTCAATTTGTTTTCCTTGATAATTCAGCTTTGATTAGAATTGCTGTCCACTGCTTAAAAGTTCATTTGTAATATTAACATTGAGAGACTTCCCTGGCTATTCATCTACACCAATGCATGCAGCATGAGCAACAAACAGGAGCTGGAAGTCATGGTGCAGCAGGAAAACCATGACATAATTGCCATCTCAGAAATACGGTGGGAAGACCCACACAACCAGAGTGCTGCAATGGATGGCAAAAAAACTCTTCCGAAGGGGTAGACAAGGATGGGAGCATTTTGGTCATCTAGAATTTAATGATGGTGATGTCAGGGTTGAGAGTTTACAAGCAAGGATTGGAAGAAAGGCCAACAAAGAACATGTCATGGGAATCTCTTGGAAACCACCCAGTCAGGATGAAGAGGTGGATGAAATATTCTGCAAGGAGCTAGGAAAAATGTCACATGGCTTTTTTTTTCTTATGAGTGACTTCAACTTACCAGATGTCTGCTGGAAATAAAACACAAGAGAGAAGATGGTCTAGGAGGTTACTGGAGTGTGTGGAAGATACTTTTACTGACACAACTTCTGAAGGACCCAAAAAGGGTCCAGTTGGACCTGTTGTTTGTGAACAGAGAAGGACTTTAGGGTGATGTATGGTCAGAGGGCTTTTTGGACATAGTCATCAGGAAGTAATAGAGTTTGTAATTCTTGGAGAAGTAAGGAGTGAGATCAGCAGAGCTTGGCTTTCTGGAGGGCAGATTTTGGCCTTCTTAGGAGTCTAGCTGACAAAGTCCCTTGGGAAGCAGTCCTGAGGAAGAAAGAAATCCAGGAAAGGTGGAAGAGAGAAATCTTAGAAGTATAAGAGCAGGCTGCTGCCACCTGCCGTAAATTTTGGAGGTGAGGAAGAAGACCATCCTGGCTTAACAGAGAGCTTTGGGTGGAAGTCAGGGCAGAAGGAGGGTTTATGACCTTTAGAAGCAGGCCATTCAGGAAGACAATAAGGATGTCATGAGGTTATGCAGGAGGAAAACTTGAAGGGCTGAAGCCCAGCTAGAACTTAATATGGCTCCTGCCATAAAAGATAATATAAAATATTTCTATAAACACATCAGGAACAAAAAGGAGGCTGCAGAGAATTTCCATCCTTTAATTGATGCAAGGGGGAATATAGGAATATAAGGATAAGTCAGAGGTAGTGCCTCACTCTTTAATAATAATAGTAATTGTTAAGACACTGTGGAGTAACCAGCCCTCTGAGCTGAAAGAAAGTGATTTGGAGCAGAATGAAGCCCCCATAAAACATAGGGAAAATTTCAGTGACCTGTTACACCACTTGGTGAACACAAGTGTTACAGGGCCTGGATGGGTTCCACCTGTGGGTACAGAGTGAGCTACTAGTAGAGTTCACGAAGCCATTTTCTATCATTTTTCAACAGTCCTGGCTCACCAGGGCAGTCCCCAATGACTGCAGATTAACAAATGAGATGCCCATCTACAAGAAGGGCTGATCAAGAGGGTCTTGGAGCAGATCAACTTGAGTGGGATCATATGGCATGTGCAAGACAACCAATGAATCTGGCCCAGCTAGCAGGGGTTTAAGAAAGGCAGGTCTAGCTTGACCAAGCTGATTGCCTTCTATGACAGGATGACCAGTTTAGTGGGTGAGGGAAAGGCTGTGGATGTTGTCTGCTGGGACTTTTGCAAAGCCTTTGACACAATTTCCCACAGGATTCTCTTGGGGCAACTGGTTGCTCATGGTGTGGATGGTGTTTGCAGAGTATAAATTGCCTGGATGTCTGGCCCAGAAAGTGGTAGTGAATGAAGTTTAATTCCATTGGCAGACAGTTACTAGTGACATTCCCTGGGGCTCAGTGTTGGGGCTGGTTCCATGTCATCTTTATCAATGATCTCAATGAGGAAATTGAGCGCACTGTCAGTCACTTTGAAAATCACAAAAAGTTGGGCTGGACTGTTGATCTGCTGGAGGGCAGGAAGGCTCTACAGAGGGATCTGGACAGAGTGGATCAGTTGGCCAAGGCCAACTGTATGAGGTTCAACAAGGCAAAGTGCTGGGTGCCACATTTCAGTCACAACAAACCCATACAGCACCACAGACTGGGGCAAAGTGTCAGCAAAGTGCCCAGCAGAAAAGGACAGGAGGGTGTTGGTCAACAGCCGGCTGATCATGAGCCAGATGTGTGCCTAGGTGGCCAAGAAGGCCAATGGCATCCTGGATTTTATCAAAAATAGTGTGGCCAGCAGGACGAGGTCAGTGATTGTCCCGCTACACCTGTCACTTGTGAGGTGACACCTTGAGTTCTGTGTCCAGTTCTGGGTGCCTCACCACAAGTACACTGAGGAGCTGAAGTGGAGCCAGAGAAAGGCGACAAAGCTGGTCAAGAGTAGAGAGGACAATTCTAATGAGGAGAAGCTGAGGGAGCTGGGGTTTTTCTGACGCCTGAAGAAGCTACCTAGAACAGAGGCTAGAAAGTGTTAAAGGAATAAAGTAGGTATTTATTAAAAGGCCTTCAAAGGATACACCTTGGGCAGCACAAGAGCCTGTACAAGGCTACACCCAAGATGAGCAACAGGTCACACATGTTCACCCTTTTATAAGTTTTGGTGCATTTACATATTTGGGTTAGTTGTCCAATTACAGCTTCAGGTTATGCAGTCCCATCCTCCCAGATTGCTCTCCTCAGTTTGCTGTTGTTTATACATTTTGGGCCTGAAGCTTCAATGGTGTCCTTGGTTCTTGGGCAGGAAAAGGATTGTTTGGTCTAACTAAACTGTGAAGAGGACTTGCTAACTCTTTATACGAAGTTCAGATTCACACATTAATGCAGTACAGAATCTGGAAAATATGAAAGCTAAAACTTAAGGCATCAGTTTACCCTGGGGAAAATGAGGCTCAGGGGAACCTTACTGCTTTCTAAAACTACCCGGAGAAAGGTTGTGGTGCCAGGAAGCTGGTCTCTTCTCCTGGGTGACAATTGCTATGACAAGATGAAATGGCTTCTAGTTGTGCCAGAGGAGGTTTAGTTTGGGTACCGGGAAAAAAAAGTCTTCATGGAAAAGATTCTCAAGCAATTGACAAGGCTTCCTCGGGGAAGTGGTGGAATCCCTGGAGGTATTAAAAGTTGTGTGGATGTTCTGCTTAGGATATAATCTCATGGTGGACTTGGCAGTACTAGGTTAAGGGTTAGACTCAATCTAACCCTTTTCCAAACTAAATGATTCTCATTCTATGATTCCTGTGAAAGTGCCAACATATGTGTATGTATTTGTATGAGAGAGAGAACTTGAGCATAAAGTAAATCAAGGCCCTAAAATGTCAAAGAAAATTCACTAGCTCAGGCTTTTCCTTTTATTTTTAAAGGTGCCTTTTTATATTTTTTAGTTTGTAATAAATTTAGAATTCCAGTGTTTCAGACATTTGGAAATCAGTACTTTCAAAAAAGTTAGAGTCCCATAAATTGAAATCTCAAACTTTTGGAAATCTTAGAGCAAAGGTATGTAACAGGAAATATTTTTCTTTAAGAGAACTAGAAGAGATTTTTTTTTTTCCCCTGAAGAATCAGTCAGTCATTTATCACTTCCTAAATCTGGATTTTGGAATAGAAAAAAAGATTGAAACAGGTCTTTCAATAGTGTAAGTGTAGTTTACATGACATTGTAATCAAAACGCAACTAAAAAGACTTGTTTCATGAGTAAGCCTGCGACCAACAACCAATGAAGTCATCAATTGTGTACTACATAGAAAGAAAAGAGCCAGAAAAGGCTGGTGACATGGGCTGTGAACAAGGAAGGGGAATTTTTCTAGGATCTGGTGTGAACACACAATGTCAGAACTGGCACAAAGTTATAATTTAGATGTTTTTGGACAAGTTTAAAAACAACTTTCTCCTTCATGTCTCTAAGTATATGAGGCCTAGAAAGAGCTTTACTGCTATTTGTTTCAGTGCATAAAAATCCACTTCCTTTGCCATTTTGGCATTAAAAAAAGCATTGTGTCTGGCCAGTACATACCAGGAAGGACAGGCTGACCTGGGATTTGTTATGAATTTTTCCTTAATCCTAAGTGTCTGTTTATTTTATTTTATTGCTACCTGACATTCTTACTCAATTAATACTATCAACTAAAAAGTAGAAACCATTAACATTAATATCAGCAAAACAAAAAATACTGAAGCCCTGGAGAGACTGTGCCAACATATAAATCTAACAAATTGAGAAAGTAAGAAAATTGCAAATGTGTGAACTAGCTTATATTACTATAGATACATAGATATAGACGTATTAATATAGATACATAGATATAAATGACAGAGATAAAGATAGCAGTCGTTCAGAGTTTGCTCTTTTTAAAAAAATCACAGATTGATTTGGTAGTTTCAGAATCTCTTAATATTTGGCTTATTAGTTCTCAAAGTTCTACTGATTCAGAGAAAGATTTACAGGCACCTAAGATGTAATGGAATAGATGGAAATTTGTCATCCCAAACCTCCTCTGGCAGCTGGTTCACTTTTGTTACTGTCCAGATTAGTATAGCTATATGTTTTAATAGAACTACTTTATAACTACAGAAAAATAAGAACGATACATAACTATGGCATGGTTTTTTGTTTTTTGGGGGGTTTTGGGTTGATTTTCTGTTTGTGTTTTTTTGTTGTTGTTGTTTTGGTTTTGGTTTGGTTTTTATTATTTTTTATTAGTATTGGCAAGTGGAGATGTTTCTAAAACATAAATAAAATAAATAAATAAATATGCTCTCAGTTTTTTCTCTCAAATGTTCAGCATACAACTCAGCTTGAGAAACACTAAATTCCAGTCATGGTTCACTTATGTTGCTCACTCCTTTTCCCCACTATGTAAAATTTTTGGTATGTTATAAATCCTTATAACACACCGGGTCTACTCACCTGTCTCCATTTACATACTGTCAGTACTTACATGGTAACGTGGGTCACGCACAACACTTGTATAGACCGAGCATAGATTTTGGAGAATTGCAAAAATGCCATTTGAGTGAAGGGAAGTTATGGGTTATATAGAGTGAGCCCTTTCTACACAAGCAAGTTTAACAGGTCTGCAAAGCTGGGATTCAATTTCTTGTCACTGCTTTCACAGGTGTTGCAACTTAGACCCCAGCTTAGACTTGTGCTACAACAGAAGTGGCGAAGCACAGCTTTCAGTGCTCATGCTGACAGGGTAGTTCCCCAAAGTCCACTTAGCTGTTGCCTAACCTGAAAGTTCAACATTCACTGGGCTGAGGTTTGTGACCTCAGCATTGTAGTTAGGTTCTAGAGCTCACTGAAGGAAATAGTGGGATCCACAAAAGAAACAGCTGCTGTGGAAGAGATGCTGAAAGTCTTACCTCACAACACCTTACAGTCCCATGAGTAAGGCAGTGCTGAAAATTATACCAATATCAGTACACCACTCCCTGGTTTAATTCACCTTGTCTGGATATTTCTTCTTTTCATGCAGACTGTTCCCTGCTCAGCAGGAAAGAGTTGGTGGAGGCTGCTTAACACCCAGATTTCCTCTTTTAGTGCAGAGGGATGTGACTAATCTGGGTTTACAGCTTTTGCAAAGGAGACAGGACATCTAATTGGCTAAAGGCATTCCTAGATGCAGTTTATGGATCTAGCCCTTGGCAATTTTTCACTCTGAAGGTTGTATAACCACTCTGTCAGAACCAGAAGGCAATAAGAAGGTCTAAAATCTACTTTTAAGGTTACCAGTTAAAAAACATAAATGACAGTAGTTTGAAGTCCTCCGTCCCCCAACCTTTAATACATAGAACTGAATTATAGCAATTGGGTGCTTAAGTGTATGCAAAGATTCCCGGACTGAAGCATGAAATAAAACAAAGGACTTAAGCAAAAGTACTTTTATTAGTAGTAAAGGGAAATGTGATATCTAAGAACTGTCAGATGAGAAAGTTTGATACAAAATGTTTTTTATAAGTTAAATCAGTAAGGAACTGCCTGGAAAGAACTGCAAAATGATTTCACAATTTCCAATGCCCTTGGCCATGAAGGAATGATGAAATCTGATAAAACAGAAAGAACTGAACAAGGGGTAAATAAGTCTAACTATACACACAGAGGCAGGGACTACAAATTAACTATTGCTTGAGAAGAAAAAATAAGGAATTAACATCAGACATCTCTGAAAACATCAAGTCAAGCACCCAGTATCAAGTAAAAATGTGAAACAGGATATTTGGATGATTAAGAAAGAAACTGTAAACAAAATAGAAAACATATATATATATATATTTATCACTGTATAAATACACTGTATCGCTATATCACTGTATAAATACATCATACACTCTTATGTTGAATAATTCATGCAGCCCTGGTCATTCTACTTCAGGAGAAAGAAGGGCAAGACAGAGAGAGAAGACTGATAGAAGAAGGAAGTAAATTCACAGAATATAGGACAAATTCAGACTCATCATAGTGCACCGCTCTGATTTGGGAAGCATTTGAACTGTACATATTGGATATAGAGCCCTGAAGACATCTGGAAGTCAACAGCTGAAGGTGTCCCTAACCTGTAGGGATCAGTGGAGGCCCTGTAACAGGACTGTACCCCTACCAAGGCACACAGCCAGGTACACACGGCCATGGAGGCTCGTGGCTTGAGTCAGTGCAGCTACTCTTACTTTATGCACAACCACGCGTAGGCTCGAAAAAGCTGACAGACAATATCAGGGGAGGATTGTGAGGAGAGGTATAGGCAAGGTTAGAAATTAATGTATAGGGAAAATAACCATGCTGTCCTTCAGTCTCAGGATACATTGTAATAGTTTGGTTTGTTTTTAATCTTTTTCTTGTAACACCTTGTGGCTACTGAGGTAGCTGGTATTTAAATCCCTCCCCAAATCATGCATCCAGTTCAGTTCCTTCTGAACCCAGAAAGCAGGTCAAACTGCATTTCCAAGAGGTTATGCCACATTTCCCAGTGGAAATTATTTTTTATTATTTTTTTTTGGTAGCAGAGGGTGGTAAGGTGCCACACAGCTGAATCCTCTCTCAGCACCAAAAGGTAGTTATGGGTAACCTCCATATCTGCTATCATGCCAGAAGCAGTGGCAAAATTATGCAAAATCTGGAGCTTGACTAAATAAAATCAGTAGAAGTATTACCTATGTTTTGATATTGCTTTATGTTGTGTCTCTTATTGCAAAAAGTTGTATGCAACTGAGTTAATGGGGTTCTTTCAAATAAGTAAAAATGATATGTAAAAAATCTGCATTATGGGGTGATACTATGACACTACTTTGCAATCCCATTCTTTTAATGATAGGTGGATCGTTATAAAACTTTGAGCTACATTTAATTGAAGAATAATTTAGGCAGGGAAGATTTTGGTAAATTGACACCATGGCTATAGGATTTAAATCCAGTATTATTTCAATAACAATGGAGAGAAGTTACTGAGGTGAGAATCATTCTTCAAGCCCTGTTGAGCATTGAGTTTTCTCTCTATACCTCGTATGTTCTTTAGCAGCCAAAGTTTTCACATCGACAGAGAAGGTCTTGTAAACCTCATTGCTAAAATGGTACCCTGAGATGACAAAAGCTTAATTAACTTAAGCAAAGTTCAAATGGGAGAAAATGAAAAGAAAGTGCTTGGCCATTGGTGGCATTTGAGAACCCAGTAAGCCACCATTTACCAAAATCTTCAAGCAAGTGATGGCCAAATCCAATCAGTTAAGGATTTTTTGGTAATATTTCAGCTATGACTTTCAGTTGCCTCCTCTTCACTCAGACAAATTATTTGAATCTTATCCAGAGTCACCAAGATATTCTTAAACGAGGCCATGTCTCCATGAGACAATACTGAAATCATTCCACTGCTAGAAGAAACTAAAAATGGGTGTTGTATTGATAAGGTGCCACAACAACCAACTTGATATCACTCTGGTGTATATTCAAGATGAATGACTCATGGAAAGCTGTGTTACCCTGAAGGAGAACAAAAATTTACCCAGTTCTGTCCTCTAAAACTTACAAAAAATATATATAATGTGCAAGTACTTATAATAGCCTAAACATCAACACTTTGCAGTCAGAAGTACCAAGTGAAAAGTGTCTATATATGCCAAGGTAATAGAATACTTCATTAAGAGCAGTAGTCTCTCAACTGTCATACCAGTACATCTGCTGAGCTATAACTATGTTCAGAAACAGTTTCACTGGAGACGGGAAGATCTGAGCCTTTCCAGCACGCTTTCTGATAAAGCTTTCCAGGCAAAATGGAAGAGCTTGGAGGAGGATTTAAGTGGAGACATAGTTGGTGGCAAAAAAGCGACTTCCTGTAAGTAGATCCAGTTAAAAATTCTTAAAGTAGTTGGCAAAATGCCTTTTCTCAGGGAAACATAGAAATTGGCTGTGCTCTTTGCAGACTAATCATTAGACGTGTCTGATCACAGAAGCAGAGGAGAAGGAAGTGAGGAAGAGATTAGGCTGGCCACTTTTCAGCTTTCTTACTCCTGAAGAATTCTTACCTTGGAAATCAGAGTATTTTAAAATGTCTGACAGACCTAACGTGGCAATTTTCCTGTTTCCTTCTAAAAATACCAATTTTCTGAAAAAGGAAAAAAAAAACCAACTAGAAAAAACAGTCCTACATAATTGAAATAGTTCCCAATTTTATCAGAAATTTCATGAAAAGTTGTAAAATGTATTTTTTTTCACAATGAGCAAAATCCCCCTTATATTTTTCTGTAATACTGAAATGATTATTTTCAGCATTAAAAAAACCTGTTAAAATATTCTTATTTCCTGTTTCCATTTCACTGTGAGTGTATAATTTCTGCTTCTTTCTGTTCTAGAATGAAAGGACATTTTAAAATGTCTCTGATTGGCTGGAGAATTATAACTTTGCTGAGTATTTCTCAAGAAGGCCTATTTGTAAGCGGAGGCAAAGACTCACACACACAGATTCATCTGCAGGAGTATGACTAACAGAATGCTCTCTGCCTCTTGCTACCATGAGCAGGATCAGTAGGAGTAAATCTGTATCATCCCAGTTTAAACTTCTTCCCCAGCAGGATCTTTGAAAAGTTTATTTAGCTGCTTCTCCTTCTCCTTTGCTCTTCTATATACATATTTTATGTATAAGAGGGGAGCTAGAAAGAAGATGGGGAAGCAGGGTTATGTTAGTGTGAGGAGCTTCCAGGGCAGGCTTCCAGGGCAGCTTTGCTGGCTCTTCTCTCCCTAGCAGCATCGCCATGTCCTGCTTCGCCATCCTCCTGAAATCATCATGCTCTTCAAATGTGGTCTTTCATTCTTGTCATTAGTCATAATCCTCAGTTTGTCAGATGTGTGTTCTGGCCTCTCCCATACACCTCTGTTTACTCTTCCTCCTGTTGCCAGTCTGTTCCTCCCTTCTTCTCCATTTCTTTCCATGCTTCTTTTCTACATTTCCATTCTCTAATCCCAACTACAGTCCTTATGGGCTTTAAAAAAATGCCTCATAGCGTTCACTGTGCCTCCAAACCAATCTCATGATCTTATGGTTATAACTCTTGTTTGGCTTCCCCTTTCTGCTTCCTTTGTCTCCTGCCATTATGCCATTTCTATTCAGGCTGTCATCTCTTCTGGAAAGGGATTTTTCTTGTTCTCTGTTTTGCAAAGCACCTGGCATGTTTTTGATTCTGTCAAACAAATAATAACAACAGATATGAAATTTGCAGTGCAGCAGAATCCTGATATCAGGAAGTAATAGAGGCAAATTATACTATCATTTTCATTGCCATGTATATACCATTATTTGACAAAAATTCTCATTGACTGGCTAGGTAAACATCAATAAACTCAAAAATTCCCAAGCAAACACCTCTAACATGAAAGAAATGTAGTTGTGCTTCCCATTGGGTCTCGATGAGCCACAGGATTATACTTGACAATTTCAGTGTTGGAAACAAAGGAAATAAATGGATGAGGTGCAGTTTTTCAGATGGGGATTAGGGTAAATAATTAACTACTGGGAGAAGATGTAAATAACTGTTTAAGCAGGACAAGGGTGGAATGGGTGTGTTCAATGTAACTCTGCTTAATTAAAAAAGCATACACAAGGTAGATACAGTCTAGCATGTAAGCTAATGAAAGTAGATTCTCCCTTAGCCCAATATTATCAGAAGCTCTTATGGCTGAAGAATCTTACAAAACATTTTGACTGACTCATCTCAGTCATTATATGATATTAGGCACCTGAAGACAATGTTTGTGTTACTTGTGCTGCTAAAAAAAGGCCCAACAAAACAAATCCACAGCTTAAAAAAGAAAGAATAAGATGTGGATTTTACTGTACATTTAGTGACAGACTAGTAATATGAAATCTCTAAACAATATAGCTTTAGCACTAATGGATGTAGGCCAGGACTGAATGGAAATTATTTTACATATGGCTAGAAATCTCTTAACTAAATTATTTGAAAATTCCTGGGAGAAAAGCAATTTGTTATAGACACTCAGACAAGCCAATGAAACACTAATACTAAAGAAAAATAAACCAGCAGAGGAATGACCCCCTGCTATACCAACCAATATTCTTATAGTTGATTCCAAAGTAGTATCTGTCATTCCAGCACATGGATTAGATTATTTAACAGTGTGAATCAAAGGGAAGAGACTCATTCAAGAGAAGAGTGATATTAACACATCATTGCATGCCATACATCTCTGTCACCAAACTGGAAAAAATGGGAGCAGATGTTTTATGATAAACTAAGAGGATCTGATATTATTAATAGCCATAATATCTGAGGCTTAACAAACAAAAAGAAGAGCTAGAGGGAGCAATCTGATGTAGAGACAGAAAGTTTTCTTCTGTCTCTAGTAAAATGTCCTAAGGACTAATTTTACTTGAAGGAAAGGTATTAACTAAGCTAAATCTCATTTTTATAAGGTTTTTTGGGGTTTTTTTCCACCTGCCTTTGAAGCTCTAGTTATGCATGGAATGCATGAGAAAAGAATTTATCAAAAAGGCACTCTGAAGAAAATTTTTTTTTACTCTGATAGATCCTTTTAGTATTTTGAAGACAAGTAAGCCTTTGAATTAGTAAAAATGATTGACATGCAAATTTATTCAAAGCTAAAGGTAAATGGCAGTCAAAAATGGCATTTTGAGGCATAGGTATTTAAAACCTCAAGTTATATTTGTATTGGCTCTCTCTCTTCTGATATTTTTTGGTTAGCACCAGAACAAAGGTCTCCAGATCAAGAGATTAATGAGACAGGGTACAGAGCCACCCTGGACTGTGGCACAGCTTTACAATGGGCTGCCACCAATTCTCACTGCCCCACAAGTACCAGTTTCAGCAGAGCAGAGCCAAGGTACAAGCTAGCAAGTATGAAACATCAACAAATGGGAGATGAGGGTCCCTGTGCAACACATGGCAAATAAAAGAGATAATTTCCTTTCATCTCCATTACCCAGCTACTCATTATCACAATGGTTCATTTCTAGCTCCTGAGCTGTCCCATATAATTCCAGATTTGAATTAGACAGTCTATCTCCCTGGAAAGAGATGGAAACCCAAAATTGTTTGGAGAAACTGAAGGCCAGTCAAAGACAACAGATAAAGCCTCTGTAGTAAGGATAGGGCTTCAGTTCTTGGTTGCTACATTTGTATGGTTGGATTTAGTACTTATTTATCCAGTCTCTGGTACATGCCAAGGCCATACCTGAAATTGATAATGAGAGAAAATGTGCAAAAGTTACTACCCACACTGTAACTTCCACATAAAGGAAACCCTATGAGAGTCCTGTGTACGCCATCATGTATCTCAAGAGTAAATCAGGAAGTGTCAGGGATTCACAGCCCCTAACCTTCTCCGAAATTAAATCTCTAAATCCACCCTTTCATCGGGAGATGCATGTAAAGAAGGAAAAAAGAGATCACATGCACTTTATCAAATAGTTGAGTAGTGTCAGAATGATATGGCAGTGTGGTGCCTACAGACCGAGATACTAGCTCTTCTGGGAAAAGAAGGCCACTCAATGTCTTCCAAAAAAAATCTCCATTTTACTCAGAACAACACTCTCCTCATTCCCACACAAGTGTCATAAACTATATTTTCAGAGGAAGAAGGAGGGGATTTTTGAAAAGGAAAGATGCATCAGGAAGGGAAGAGATTGTACAGTGCAGGAAGTAACTTAAGAGGTAATTTTGGTCTAGGCTTACCCTAACCAAACTTTTCCCAGGCAAGCAGCTGCAGCTCAAAGTGTCTGAAAACATATGACTACCAATACCTGAGTCTCTCCTTTCCCACACGGAGGTTGAAAATATCATGTTGGCCTATTTGTAATACCTTCCCACAGCCCAGTATTGTAGAGTCAATCTTAGTCTTTCTATGCCTTTCTCACCCAAGAGATATGTAACATTGCCACAAGTTCCAGTAAAAGTAGGCCATTCATCAAATCACAGAAAAATAAGGTGAGCCTTATCCATAAGGATGCCAGACAGGTATTACATGTCCATCCATCAGCATCCTGAACCACAGGATAGCCATGGTTCAGCTCTCAATAAGCATGAGAGAAGTCAGTCTGTTGTCTTGTTCTGGCATCTATGCTAAAAAAGGAGAGAGAGTGAGCCCAGTAACAGCTGGATGTCATCTCTGTGAGATATCTCCCTACTTGCAGCAAATATCTTCTACCAATTTACATCATATTCATCTGCTTACTAATGCTCACTGATCTTAGCTAACAAGGACTTCCGTCACCAAAAGGCTTTAAATTAAAAACAATAGCAACAACACAGTAGAACTTATGGTCAAAGCACTGCTGTAACATAATATACTGTTTTGCAAAAGTATGCTGCAATGGTTCAACGACACATTTGCCCATACATAAGTCTTTGCTAAGATATCTGGCTTCTGTTTCTATTGTAGCCAAAGTGAAGGTCTCTTAACTTAGACCTTAAAAATTGAAAATTCAACCTTAAATATGATGTAACCATTTCTGAATGCATTATGATCTATATATATTATACATATGCATATACATATACATATACATATATATATAATCTTAAATTTAAATAACTTGAATGCAACTGATGTTAAAAAAGCTAAATTCAGCTTTGCACAATCCTATTACAAATATACTGGTATAAAAATGGTATTAGTTACTTTAAAGGTTCACTTTATAGAGATTTTTCTTCCTTTTTCAATAATTATTAAGATACTTTGCTATAATGAAAGCAGGTAATATTTCTAAGGTACATCTTATATTTGCTTTTTCAGTAAATAATTCAGAAGCAGATGACACCGATCAAGCATTAGTTTTCATATGATTTTCAACAATCCAGCTGTATTAATGTCATAAAATCCATAAGAAATGTTTATAACAGTACAAATGAATGTGAATAGACCTTTCCCTCATTCATTATGAAGAGTGTAAAATCACAAAAGGTAACTCTTCTCTCCTGCTTCCCTGACAAAATCCCTTCACCAGGTGGGCTGTTTTTTTCTGCCATTCAGCTCCCCCTTAGATTGCACTGCCAACAGAAAGATTTTGACATTATTTTAAATACATTTCATTAGCTTGTAACACTGGTGTTAACGGGGCAGTCCGTGTAAGCCTGACATTCTGCTCTTCTGTATTCAACAACTCCCCCCACCTTAAACACACTTCTTGTTTGTTTTGATGTGTTTTTACCAACACCAATGACTTCTGCACTTAGGAGTGGTCTCCCTGACTCGTAGTTTGTTGGCTGTAAATAGACATTGCTTTTTTTGTTGCTGGGGTAGTAACTATTCCTTCCTCACGATCATCTTCTACTTACCCTGCAGAGAAGTATGGGTGCTGCTAGGTAAGTATTAATGACTGATGCCAGCTGGGGAGAAATTGAAGTAGAGCACAGTGCTGCAAATAGCTTCCTACCCCATGGCTGGTAAAATATCCCTCAAAGGCAGCTCTGCACAAGGAAACAAACATGGACAACTGCAGGGGGAATTTGGTGTTGGGAATACTCAAGCCACTACTGCAAGAAAGGAACTGTCTGAGACTCATCCTGCTGTTTGGAAAGCAGTTTCATAGGATAGGAGGCAGCTTGTGGCTGAGATTTGCAACAAAGAGCACACAGTCTAATTGGGATGCTTTTGCCAGCAAGTAGAAGGCATAAAAGAGGATTCTCCTCTTGCACAAATTTAAGTAATGTAGGCATTGAGACAATTATTTCTCTTGAAAAGAGCACTACAAAGAAATGCCTGAAAGCTATTTTTTTTCCTTCCCTGCCCCCATTCCTGCTATTGGCAGTGGATGAACTGAAGTGTAGGGAAGCTATGTAGTAAAGAGCAGCCTTTCCCTCCACAACAGAAATGAATCATTTCTCCACAGCACTAAGTGGTTAAAGCCTGGTAACATTAAAGGAGAATCCTCATTAGGAACACCTCTCAGTGTTGGCCCAATTTCTTCAGGTAGGCATATTGGCCTGGATTTGAATCTAACTCTTTTTCACCAGCATTCCTGTTTTGTATAGATTAATATAAGGGATGACTTATGGGCTACTCCAGTAAACAAACCAGGAGAGAGACCTGGAACGAAATGGCCTGAGGGCTAGAGCTCTGCAACTCTTTCACTTTCTGAACAAAATCCTAATCACCCATCACTTAAAAAGTGCCATTTCTGAGTGGCCTTGAGGAGATATCTCGGTGATTTTACTAAGTTTCTTCCAGGCAAATCAGATTTCTCATGCAATGTACTATGTGAAACATCAGAGGAATAACACATTTAATTTATGACTATGACTGAAAAGAACATGCTGGAGAGAACAGATCTGAGATTACTGCACCTTCTTGCTGTTAAGCTATGCCATGAATTCTTGGCATAGGCTGTTTGTCCCTGAGAAAAGGGAATTAAAACGTTTTACAGCAGACATGTTAAAAATGGACATGCAGCCCTTCAGGACGCCAGAGGAAGTTGGAATAGTAACACAGGTTGAACAACAGTCAAGAAACTGCCTGAGTAATGTTTCTACAGACATGAAACGAGAGGAGTCAATGTGGATTCATTCTATCTGTCTATCTATCTATCTATCTATCTATGTATCTATCTGTTTTTCAGTCTAGCCTCTTGCAAGCCAGGTTTGAATGTTCGAGTAAAAAGAATGGATGATTTTTCTTCTCAATGAGACAGTATCTTTGGATCAGGAAGTTTGTTCCTCAATGTAAATTCTTCATAATTCTAATGACAGAATGGGTGGGGCTGGAAGTGACCACACTGGATCATCTGGTCCAGCCTCACTGCTCAAGCAGGGTTATCTTAGAGCACACAGAACAGGATTGTGTCCAGGTGGTTCTTGAATCTCTCCAGTGAGGAAGAGTCTATAATCTCTGGGAAATATAATCACAAGATAATTTCTATTGCACTTGATTGATCTCACAGACTCTCATAATTCCTTCTGTTTTGTTTTGGCAGAAAAGAGTATGGCTTTAGTTAAGGACTTGGGGCTATAATGTCTCCAGTTTATAAATGACTTGACAGAGTCATGGAACTCGAATACCAGCAGCACACGTAAGTCTTTGGGCATAGCTATGACTCAAAGCATTGTGTGTGTTTTTCAGTGTTAACCATGTTTTGATTCATCAGATCATCTCTAAGTTGTAGTTTTTAATTATTAATTATTAGTAGCAGCAGAGTTCTACGATTGGTTATTTGGTTCAATTAAATGCAGGAGCCTTGGTCCATGGATGAATAGATTTTTTATTCCCGATTTAGCTCTTCTGGCACCAGGCATTATGTCTTGTTTTGTCCAAGATTCATTTGGCTGGCTACACAAATTTTGCCTGGCTGTATCACATCTTTTTTTCATAGTCTATCAAGACATCAGTTATTTTTTAACTTGTGGTTCTTTTTTGGTCACTCTAATTAGACACTAATTTCACCCAATTTGTATGGTGTAAGTTCCAAAATCTGCTATCATTATACAAGACTTAAAGAGAACTACTCTAAAATCATCTGAGAGTAAATATCATCATAGTTCATGTCTTATTTTTGGGCTTTTATTGTAAAATTCTCCTTTCATGTCTCAATTTCAAGTCTGCTTGAATGAGTTGTGTATTACCAGTTGCTTTCCCATCTGTCTCAATTTAGTCTCTTTGACAAATTCCAATCTGGCCTGAGGAAAACTCAGAGTACTGAAACCACTCCACATTACATTATTAGGTATATTATATTAACAGTGTTTCTTTACTTAAAAAATCTTCACACTCCTTAACTCCCCTGTCAGCAATGTCTTGTGGAGGCCTACAACTTAGACACTGTGAATGACTTCATGGCTCTCTTTCCACTCCCTCTCATCTTCTGACTTGTCACCGCGTACCAAAGCAAGGCTTTTCATCCATAATTTCCAACCTTTCATAACCTTGTTGAATGTAACCTACAGGGTGTACACATCACTCCTTTCACTTTCAAATTGCCTAACCCTTACCCACTCTGAAAGTGCTCTGAAAATTTCATGGATATCATAGACACTCTAATTTTATCCCTTAGCCTGTCCCAACAGATTTGGCTCTAAATGCAAGTGTCAATTATTGTAACTGAGAAGTCTCAAAACACCAAATCCAGAGGAAAAACTCTCACAAAAGTAGCTTGCATTCTGCCACTATTCTTTTATCAGGATATTGCAGATTTTATGCCTATAGTTTAATCCTTTATATTTTTCAAATCCCTATAAGGAATGTGTTACAAAAATGGGGAGCCCTGTTATACTTTGGGTTTCACTAGCCATTTGTTGAATGACGTTTTTAATTCTTTTTCTTTTCTTCTCCTAAACTGTTGCATTCCCTCCCCAATCCATTTTTGCAGGAACTTTAATTGCAGGAACTGCCTATTTCCAAGTAAATAGAGAGCTGCACTATGCGAACAATAAATATCTCTGTTTAAAAGTAATTGTTGGTTACATTTGAAACTCTTAAGGGAATACAAGAAAAAATAAAGGCTGCAGCCCAGATTTCTTGTTTTACTAGAAATTTGTTTTAGACTAAGACTTTTGAGTAGTCCCACAAATCTACCATATGCAGGTCCATTACAAGTTAGTGGGGAAAAAAATTCACCTGTTTCCATTTATCAGTTAATTGATCAGAAGTACAATCCAAACAGGTCCTGAAGATGGAGAAAACCTGTTGTAATAATTGCTCAGCAAATCATAGCACCAACTTTCTGAATACCCCTGCAGCACCTGCTACCAGAATGGCTCTTGAGTAAGAATTTGTATTGTACTTTTCTGAAACAACGTTTGTCATTCTGTATGGGATCTGCTCTCTTCCATGAGGACCTCAAATGTCACTTGTTTAAAATAAAACTAATAAAAGAAACAGCCCAACAAACAAACAAAACCCACCAAAGACCAAATGAATATCATGAGCACATCAGTTTCACACCACATGCAGAGAGGCAATGAATTAAGGATGTTTTAGCTCTAACATGTCACAAAAATACTTTTAAAAAGGTGAGATGACCATTTTTTGGCTGAGTTGCCCTTCACTCCTTTCACACAGCCAGTGGACTGCTTCATGCCGTTACTGGGCAACAGAATGTTGGCTGAACCCTGCCCTTGTGGCAGGGTGTCTCTGTATTGCCTGGTATTATGGCTGTAGTGACACCATCACCCTCTCAGCAGTAACCCAAAAGCCACGGAATTTAAATAATTCTCAAAATTTCTATATATTAATTACTTAGAAAGTTAAGGACAAATTATTATTATTTTTTTATTTCAACTACTAACCAATAAATGTAAAAAAATACCAACAACAAAACAAAAATAAACCCCTTCATCCCCCACATTAAAGCAATAGTTTTTGTAACATTCAAAACAGTGGAAACTATTCATAGTATATTACTATTAGTGGAGAAAAGCAAATTTAATTTAAAATCATTTTTTCAAACTCCCTCAGTGGATGCCAGATAGTTCAAGCTTAAACAAATATAAAAAACCTCATTTTAAATTGAAAATAATACAGACAGAGCTCAATTATTGAGATATTAAGGGCAACATTCAATTTGAGATACATTTAAGCATCTTTGCCTCCTGGAGATTTTACATGACAAGGCTTTAGATAAACATGGTTTTGCAAACAGCAGCTATCATATCTGATCACATAACCTCTGGACTAAAGCAGTATGTCAGCAAATATTTCTGATTATTTAAAAAATTAAATAACTGTAATTTACTAGGCAGGTCTTCCTCAGAACAATCACAAAATTTTTCAGTAATTGATATCCACATACAAAAAGCATTTAGATGGCCTGTTACAAGTCTCTGAGTAATAATAATAAAAAAAAAAAAATCGCCTCTCTCTGTGATAAAGCCCAGTTTAAATACATTCTGGGATGTACCAGCGGTGGAGGAGCTGCCTTTCTATGACACTCGGCTTACAAGGAAAACTGTAGCAGCCAATGACAGATAGGGTAGGAATCACTTTACCTAACTTTGTCTATATAGCTATTAGATGCCTAATTTAAGCTAATCATCTGGCTTCCCTCTGCATCTAATGGAGATAAGCATTCCCAGAGGGAGATTCATCCTGCTTTTTTTAGGCATCTCTCTTCTAGATGCTTGCAGATGGATAAAGTCAAGAAAGACCTGTCTCACTGACAGCCTGATAATCCGTCATTAGCAATGCACAATGTCCAAATTCTTTGAAAAGAAGCCAGAACTGGATTTTTTTTTCCCATCATTTAGCCTTTCATTCTCCCTGTGACCCAACTTTTTCTTCAGTTCCTCCCATGAACATCAACTTTCTCTGGCACTTTATTTTTCTTACCCTGGACCGTGTTTTCTGAAACCTGGGGGATTGCAGCCAATGTCAACATTTTGCTGCTCTACCAGTTCCAAATCCATTTGCACGCACGTGCTCTAAACTGCAGCAATGATCTGAACACGTAGATAAGTTATCTTGATTATTTATCTTGATTGATTGCGGTTGATCGCGATTGTGCTTTCTGGGTCTACTCTACCACTTTCAAATGTGTAAAAATCTGTGGCAACGTTAAGGCAGTCAAGGTATATAGATGAATGCTAAAATATATTTACTATTCAAAGAAGATGGCTTAAACCAAACCAGGAAAATTAAGGAAGAAACACCATTAGGGCCCTCACTTGTACATGCGTGAGCCCAAGTCACCACACATGCTTAGAGGCCTCTGTGCTTCAGGATATTGAACGAGTCCTAAAGGTGAAGCCTGGCCTCAATTCTTCTGCATTTAGGGTTTGTAGGTTCTCAGCAATACCAGCATTGCTGCATTGCACCTTTGTTGACCAAGCCCTTATAAACAGTAGCCGAGATTCGTAGGGAAGCGAGTGTCTGAACTTGAAGACTCCTAAATTCTTAGCTGGGTGCCCAAAGCAGCAACAAGACTGACAGGCACTCCGCCCAGCTGCCCACAGATGCCCAACCCAGTGGTGAGGCATCTAGCATTAGTTATAACACAAAATGGATGTTTATTAATTGTGTATTTATTAATTGTGTTCTAATGGCTACTTGAAGTGCCTTGGCCGAGTGCTTGCATCCGCTAATTCCAATATTGGGCATGCAATCTACTCTCCATCTTACTCCTACAGATTTTTTTAGAAAATTAATTTTAATATTTAAAAAAAAAATTCTTGAGCTGCATATGTGAAAATAACTCCATTACTACTGAATGACAATCTAATACGAAATAAGAAATAGTCACCTTTTTTTCTTACTCTGCCCAAATCCAGGCAATAAATTAGGCTTCTCAGCATGACTGTAAAGTGCTGTGAATTGTATAAACAATCATATATGGACACTGAAAAATAACCCTTATGCACATTGCATTATAGTTCCAAAAATATATTTACAGTCTATTACAAAGATTACAAATGGAAGTGTCTATGTATCGGGATTATGCTAGTTAAAAGCTTTTTACAGATTTTCTTCAACAAAGGTGGGTGGGGACAAAAAATTAGTATAACCAGACTGATTTTTCTAGTGAAACAAATAAATAAAATGACAAATATAACACTGTACAGTGATCTAAAAAGGGGGAGAAAAAAAGGAGGAGGATAAGTGATGCATTTAAGTTTTTGATAACTATCTTTGGTCCTAAATGTGGGAAAACACATTATGTAGCACTGAATATACATGTTTGTTTGTGATGCTCTGCAAGTAAAATAGAAAAATATAGTGCATTTTCAATGTATTCAGAGCTCACTACACATAAATGTGTGTACAAAACAAGACAGTATAAATAAAATTTACAAGTTTTACAAAGGAACATTTACAAGGTTTTTCTTTTGTTTTTTATTTTTTTTGTGTGGATGCCCACATTATCAAACCAGACCAATTTCTGATTGATCCCTGGGATCTTTCTCTATCAAAATCAATAGAAGCAGCCCAATTCTCTTTGGAAGTACAGCATTTCATTGCTGGGGTAGTTCACAATTTTCAGATTTTTTTTAAAGCTTTTCTCTCTGGTTTATGTACATTCTTGCAATATCTCTAAAGACTCCGTTCATTATTGCTTATGGTAATTAAATATTTTAATCAAAGAAAATTTATATATAAGTAAATGGTGTAAAAAGATATTCCATTGAGCAACTATTTGCATCTCTGCTCCTGATGAATGACTGTTGCGGCTGTGTGACCACGCACACTCATGTTCCTTCAGAGCAGCAAAAGCTTGTAAAAAAATTGAAAATTCTGAACTGCCCCTTGTCTCATGCTCTACAGTTCTCATATAAAAACTATGTCCTTATTCTGACAGCTGGACTGCATACAGCTTTAACTCATAGAAAATATACACCAGCTATTCTTAGATTTGCTAATGCAGAGTACTGAAAAAAAAAGTGATGTGCTCAGATTAAATGCTTTAGGTAACACTGGAGAACTGCACCCATACTCTGAGACACTCCTACAATCACTTGTCCATTCAACGCTGTGTCTCAGCAGGTTTACAGTTGTTGATCTACATCTTAGAATATATCTCAGTTTAACTCTAGTCCATTAAAATCATCTTGCAAACAATTTGCTAAAAGTGCCTAGAACTACTTAGGGGTCATTATTGCTTTTCTTTTTTCTTTACTTTTTTTTTTCTCTTTTATTTTCTTTTAAAAGATAGCATATGTATAACCTTAAAAAATTCTTTAAAAAATATCAGAGCTCTTGGCAACTTGCATTTTCCTGACTCCCTGCCAATTAGCTAGCCATGTCAATACGGTGTTGATTTAACAAAAGGAAATGGCACAAAGGGATACCAAAGTTCGGACAGATATACATTGCTTGGTCATGCTTCTTAAATCTCTAGGAACTCAAATAACCCTTCAGAGGTACCCAGTGTAGTAATGTGTCATTGAATTAGCACTAAAAAGGTCCAAAGATATAAACATCATACTAAAAGAAAGTCTTTATGAAGAATAAACACAAATGATTAAAAAAAGATTCAGAAATCACAGATTTAAGGAAAATATTTTGTTGAATTCAACAATAATATCATGATTTTATCTGACAAATATATTCTTTTTTAAATTTTTATGTACATTTAAAAAGTCTATTAGATAAAAAGGAGGTTAGAGAGCTCAAGGTGTTTGTATGTTTATTCAGGTAGTACTTTGTTTATTGTCACTGCTGTTTTCCTTGCCACCACTGGTGGATCCTAATTCCCTTTTCATAAATTCTGGTGGCACTTAGGAGTTCAAGTCTGTAGGTGCTTCTTGTAGCTCTTCTATTCACTGCAGGAAGGACCCAGGAAATCAAGTGTCTTCTAGCAGCACTTCATATATACTGAAGGCCAGTGCTGTTCTCTCAGTCTGTCACCTCCCTCATAAGGGAGAAATGTCTATCACACTTGGATGCCAGTGCCGTGTAAATGTAGCATTTGTGCTCTCATAGTCTGAATGCTGCTCATGATTTTCTTTTGATGACCAACCAACGTGATCCCTAAACTCATCACATCCCTGGGGAAGATAAATGCGTACATTGTTAATTTTTCAACTTAGACTGCTATTGTATGGTATTCAACTGTGACTCAAAGCTACGTGGAGGTTTGGACTATGGGGTTCTGACATGGAAGCTATGCTGTAACCTCAGCTCAGCACTGGGAAGTTCATACAGGCACTGCTCAACCTCTCAGCCACGAGTGCAGTTACATGACAAGTGCCATGTAATTACACTGTGTGGGTCTCCACATCTGAGAAGGAGGTCAGTGTGTTTTATGTTAGAATAACCTCTTAGTGTAGCTTTTAAGGACACCCGAAGACAAAGACACTTCTCTTGTAAAATATTTCTGGTGGTTTTCGGGACCAATCTATGTATAAATACAAGATTTTGGGGATCACAGTCTGCTTCATAAAGAGATGCCTAGATGATTTTGCATATTGACACATACCCATCATGCAAATGAATGAGGAGCGGCAGTTTCAACTCTGCCCCTACTAATGCTAAAAGCTTGTGGACTCTGATGAAAGGTCCCAAGCTATAGGCTGAGACCCCTAGTGACACCAAGCAGATAAGAACAGGTTTGAAATCTTGAGAATATTGGGTTAGAAACTTGTCTAGAAACCCACCGCTCTCTAAGAGGAATTACATGTGTTTGGCAACCACCAGGGCAAGGAAGTCGCTTGCAGGGTGCCAAGAAGACCTGTTTTAAGATGACAGTACTGATACAGGCCATGTTTTCCTTCAGAAAATTGTTTTGCTTCTACAGACTTATCTTGATGCAAAGTCCTGTTTTGCAGGACACAGACAGCCCCCAGCCAATTAGAAGAAAATTCCACATCTTCCCAGAACACATCAGGAAAAAGGTACCAATTAGGCGGTGGAGGCAAAGTGGTTATTTTCCTATACATACATACTTTGAAAGGGGCCTCATTCTCCCTCAAATTCTAGTCTCTTGGTATTATTTCAATTGGTCTGAAAAGCAGGGAAAAAAGTGATACCACACAAGTAGCAGGGTATTTGCCCTTTCATGAGATGCTGTAATACAACATCATCAGCTGCTAAAATGGCTGGTTTGACCCCAAGTACCATATTTGTACTCAGGGTAAAGTTTTGGAGTGAACATTGTGTATTATTGTACCTAGAAATTCCCTAAATGCAAGTTAAACATGCCCAGTGCTAACTTACTCAATAGTCATCCTGGCAACTGATTCAAGAGAGTTGTAGCCTGCTGCTGTGAAATTATCCTTATATCTTTCCATCTTAATAGCTTGTAACCATTCGCCTACGGAGCAGAAAGTGGTAAAATCGGGAGTGTTCTGGTCCAGAAGAGGGCTAATTGGTCTATGGAGAAGGAAAAAGGAAAGTAAGTTGTTTCCAAAGAGAGTAAAACATCAGGGAGTATTTAGCAAGGTGAGAGTCAAATAAGTTTTGGGTATTAAAAATGTTGAGAGTAGAAAGTTATAGGCCTTTATACACAGTTTAGATTATTCTTTGAATAGCTCTTGACTGCTCTGTAGCTCACAATATGTACTTCCTAAGCTTATTGACATAAAAGATGAAAGGTCAGAGTGAGCAAAATCAGCCTAATGGACTACTGTTACCAACAGAAAATCGACCTTATTACCTAGCATGACAGCAGCTGTCTCTATGTTGCTGAGCAAAATAAAGATGCTATTCTTTTATGCATCTTAGAAAATATAGTAGTAGCTATTCCCATTTTTCAATTGGATGGGACAAAAAAAAGACAAGGGAAGAGCAGAGACACAAAGTCTTAAGGTCACACAGCAAATCAGCCAGTAGAAGAATCAGGAGCAGAACACAGGCCAGTTGATTCCCTAGTACAGTGGTCTAGCTAGCAGATCAAAAGATTACCTCAATTAAATAATTCACCTGAAATTTATGAAGAAGCCATTAAATACTACATCATGAAATACAATGAGATGCAATCACTGAAAGGAGTTAAAGCCAGAAAATGAAAGATAAAAATCTAGAGTGCAGCATGTCAACGTACATTGGCCAAGCATGACTACTGTTAATTACTGTTTCTACTGTAGCAGTCCTTAGGGCAAGGGATGCATCATATAAAACTACAATCGACAATGATCCTTGCCCTCCAGACTTTATGATTTTAAGAAACAAGGAAAACATAGACTAGTGGTGAGAGTGTGAAAAGAGTGATGAGCAGGCAGTAGTTTACTGAGAAATGTGTTAATTTCACAATATTTATTTTGCTTATTTTTCTAAGAAAGTCCCTTTTTTGGCTTTGTTTAGCATGGTAAAAAAGAAGGGCAAATGAGGGAAGAGAAGAACAGGGAACAGAAAGAAGGAGGAACTGAAAGATAGATGAAGTAAGTGTGAACTGGAACCAGCCACCAAGCGGAACATCCAGAGCCCAGCCATGTGCACCATCATAAGAACACACACTAAAGCTTTTCTTACCTGCTACAGGTTCCCAGTGGGGTTTTCAAGCTGTTTGGATTTCTAATCATTTTGTCCAGAATGCCAACTATCTGCTCAAACTTTGGCCTTTCACCACGTTCCTTCTGCCAACAGTCCAGCATCAGCTGGTGCAGTCCTGCTGGGCAATCCATGGGTGCTGGCAAGCGATAGCCTTCTTCGATTGCTTTTATAACCTAGTAGCCAACATAGTTAATCATTTTTCATCAACAGTAATTTAAAGAATATGTATTGCTACCCAGTTCAAATAGCTAAGAAAAAAAAAAAAAAGATTAAAAATAAAATAAAATAAAATAATCAATAAACTAAAATTTGAAATTGGTGTTGCAAAAACATGTGTCTGTTGTTTTGACACTAGCCTTCAGGTTTTCAAATAATTTCCCCAGCTTTATCTTTGGGCTTATTAAGCATACTGTTCTATATGTGCAGAACATAGCTATATTACCTAGACAAGTGAGTAGTGGGGAACAACAATTAAATTCACCAAGGGAGCAACAGATAGATTGATAAATGGAGCTATTTCAGAAAGCATTATTACTAGCCCCAAGGTTTTTATGAAAGAGTGTGTGGTAGAAGCAACTGACTTTTAAATGGATGGATATGTGTGCATGCACATACAGAATACAAGAAGCCTGAAGGTATTATAAAAGGATCCAAGTAAAATGTTTAGCAGATAGAAATTGTTAGGTAAAAATTGTTAGGTAAAAAAGTTGTATTCTATGTCTAGCCATGTAATATTAATGATAAAGCAGCAGAACTGTGCCATGCGAGAGAGAAAGACCTGGGTAAACGCTATTTTAATATATCACAGAAAGTTAGATTTAATAAGAGATGCTGCTAGATGATGATATGATCAAAGGACATCATAAACGTCTGAACCAAGAATTACACCCACCCGTTGACTTCCTTAGCCAAGTCCATTTGGATTTAAGTAAAAAATAAAAATGGATAAAGTAAAATCACAGCAAACTGCTGTAAACCTTGAGGGCAGAATAAAAAAAGCACATCAGGAAGCAAGGCAGATAAGAAAAGCTAGTGAAAAAGGGCTAAAACACTGTTCATGGGGGATTTCAAGTATACTGACATTGACTGACAGAGCAGCATTAGAATTGCTAAGGAAGGGTGCTTGCTCCTGAAGGGTACTGCATAGGACTGTTTTCTCCCTCATTTTGTATAGAAAGCAAGATCAGAAGCTGTTCTAGATATAGTTCTGGGAAATAGATCCGGTATGACAAACAAAGTTGGTGAATATCCAAGTTTTAGTAAAAAATAATAACATCAGAAAGAAAATATTCTGTCGATTTTGCGAGAAAATGTAAAAGTGATGGACTGCAAAGTAGACAGAACTGCAGACAATACAGAATGACCTTCAAAAGGCTGGCTGAAATCCAGCCAGGTTTTGTATCAAAACCTTTTGCATAAAAGAAATTTTGTGAAAAGAAAAGGCATAGCCCAGTGGTAGGGCACTGACTGCAGTTTTGTGTCACAGAATGTCCTTCTGACCTCAGGGAAGTTGCCTCATCTCCCTAGGCCTCAGCTTTCTCTCTGAACATTTAGAATGACAGTACTGTCCTACAGCTCAAAAATGACTGAGAAATATTCAATTCCTGCAGAAACATCCACACCTTGAAGAATGAGTGCAGTGACCTTTTACAAACGTTGAAGTTGTCTGTCAGAGAGGGTGTGGAGAGAGGTTTTTTGCAGAAGAACAAGAAAATTGGAAGAACAGAGCTATATAGTAAAGAAAACATTAAAAGTAAAATGTAAGATCATTTAGAGCTATATTAAGAGGAAAAAGAAAAGGACAGCTCCTTAAGCTTAGAAGTAGCAGTGGAATGAAAGTGAAAAATAATCCATAGTATGTACAGGACAATTGCTGTGCTGTGAAAAGTAATGCAGAAATTTCTGACCCTCTAAATGGCAAAAGGTATTAAACACATTAAGCAGGCTATGTATGATTTACCACAAAAGAAGTAGTTGCTTAAGAGGTCAGAAGGCAGAGATTACCAGTGAGAAATGAAAAAGTAAGTGCCAGAAACAAGAGTGCAACGACCAAAATATCCAATACCCTTAGAACGGGCAAACTATCTCAATAAGACTATATCCAAGAATGTAAAGGAAGAGTGAAAACATGAATGAAGGGATCAGAACAGAGTTTTCCCCATTCACTATGAACTGCAGAGAAACCCAAAGAGAACTGTGAAGTAAGATGATGTTATTGTTTTTGAAAGGCTTTGGTGATACCTCAGAATTAGTTTCTCTAATGTGTATTGTGAGCAAGAAGGGTGAAACTGGGAAATATAAAATAATGAATCAGCTAGAGACAGGTGGAATTGCTGTGAATATCCAAAACATTGAAAAAAATTCTAAAATATTGATAAGTAAAGTACGAGAAGTCTCTACTCTAAGAAAGGAGGAGGTGGGGTTCAAAACATCAGTACTCAAAGAAAATTAAATAGATGCAGGATTTTTTTTTTTTTTTTTTTAATAAGTAAATCTACAAAGAGAAAACAGCTGGAGTTCTTACTGATAGAATTGATTTATATTATCTACACTTCTCACAATTTTGAAATTCTGATTTTGCTGCAAAGAGTAAAAGGAAATACTGTTAAGACAATGCTTTTATCATAATCAGGCTATCTGAGGATGAAAAGCAGGATAGAAGAGGACCAGGTCTGTTCACTTGATATTCTGGAAGCCAACAGGGAAGTATTAAATATGGGTAACTGGGCAATATAATGTTGGAACTCTGACTATAATACAAATGAGTAATTATAATAATGATAAGAAATCCAGCAATATAGCCTTGCCCTTTTCTGAAGAACTAATCTGCACTGGGGTCAGAAACAAAATGAGAGCAAGAACATCAGCAGTCTAGTAGGGGAATGGGGGTTGGAGGGCTACTGTTACTAGCAAGGATTAAGCTAAGGTGAGCCCAATTGCTCAGGGAAGTTGGGACAACTCTGTCCCGATCTGTGCTCAGCCTGCTGTGCCTCTGCAGGGACTTTGTAGGGTGAGTGTTCTTTTCGTGCACCCTAGCTCCAGGTCATTGCTAAAAGGAGGGCTTTGCTTGAAAAGAGTTCACAATGCAAATATGTATCCTCCATCAGCCTAAAGCAATGACTTAAAGGAGGAAGGGCAGAATTAAAGAAATGCTATCTAAAGACCAAAAGTGAGGGAGGCCTATTATTTAGGAGATTTGGTCTGCTCTATGACTACACCCACATCCACTTTTAGGCAAAATGATACACTTAAAATACAAAAACTGAGTGCAAAATTAGAAGACATTTAGAATTTTTCATTACCATTAAATACTCCAACTCGTGACTTTGAAGGAGAATGAATAACAAATCATTAGGTGATTCTAATTTTTTGCACCATGGATTATTTATGGGATTGGTAGGATGTGTATATGGTATGGGAGAACATGCCCAAAGATCACAACATACAAGAATATTTGGAATTATTTTACCAAGTAATTGATGCATCTTTTAACTATGTGCTATTGGAGATTATCACAAAAGATGCTAAATAGGGATAAAATTGTAAGAAGGGGCAATTAGCCATATTTTGAAAGAGACTCACTCATGTGCTTTACATGCAGTTTGCAATAGAAGGAATACTTTTCAAAATCTAATAAGAAGCATATAGATATCAAAAATTCTTCTCTATTTAAAAGTTTTTCTTTATTGTTCCTTGAAAGATAGGTAAGGTTTGCCTTTGAGGCATCTTATATTCCTGTCAGACTTCTTTTATGTTTGAATCTAGTACAGAAGGAAGGTGTCAAAAGAAATGAAACTCTACTGGGTGTCTGGGGAATGTAAATATTTCTCTTTCTCTGCCCCAAGGACTTGTTTGCCCATATTTTGACAGTCCATGAAATCTTTGACACTGAGACCTGTCAAATATTAACAACTTTGCACTGTGCCAAACTGACTCATCATCTACACTTTTATCTTTTTCTTTTCAACTTTGATGTTGATCATTCAATCAAAAAATTAACAATTAAAAAACCCACTCAAGCCCCCACCTAAAGAACTTTAAATTAAACTCTTTCTGACATCTTTCACACGTGTATGGCTTTTTCCTGTGTAATTTCTTTATCAATAGATACTCCTGTCAGAAGTCAAGATTAACACCCATCTGTTCTATTACTGCTGACCTGTTGCTCTGGATCATATTTTATGCAAACAAGGGTGCTGTTAAATCAGTATAATTAACTTGGAAAAGCCAAAGTAGGTCATTAACTGCCACTCAGACTTTTAACAACTTTTTTCAAATGATTAATCATTGTTCTAAGGTTGGAAACCTCAGAATTATTTTTTATTTGAAAAAAATTAATTCTTTCCATGCTTAAGCATAGTGAAGTGAAGAGCCCATATTACTATTTTTGGTGTTCCAGTTTTAATTGATACTTGGGACAGAAACCTACAATATCCGTGTGGCAAAAAAAAAAAATTGATTTCAGTGAAAAGTGAAAGCGCCATAAATTTTTCATTTTGTGATGACCACACAGTACTGTGATAAGTCTTGTTTCTAAACCAACATTTCATGCATTTATGATGAAATAGATATGTATGTGTTTACAATATGTAATTTTTGTTTTACTAACAGACATGCACACTCACGAACAGACAAACCTACATCTTGATTTGACATGTCCCAGTAAGGCCGCTCTCCATAAGACATGACTTCCCACATAACGATTCCATAACTCCACACATCACTGGCTGATGTAAATTTGCGGTACTGAATGGCCTCTGGAGCTGTCCATCTCACTGGAATTTTTCCACCCTATGAAAAAAATTTAAAAAAGGAAGACAGTTCTCTTTTTCACCCACAGAATTTTCATATCATCTTCCATAGTATGCATTTATAATTATTTCCATCAATATTAAGAGCAGCACTTATACAATCTACTATGGTTGACCAGAATTTTCAAAGGTGTCTAAGGAAGTTTAGTAACTTAAAACACTTGGAACATAGATACTTAGATACCTGTATAAGCTAAATTGGATTAATTTCTCTGGAAGTGCTTATCCTTCCACTGATTTTAAAGGGCTGCTTCGATGTCTGATTTACACTAGCCATTTAACTCCTGGCTGGCTGAAGCTAGGTGAGGGGAATCCCAACCTGTGCATATAAATCCCACTGACTTGTCCTATGTCTCCTCTGAAGTCTTGGTCTGACATTTTTAAACCAGGATCCCACTTAGACCCCAACAGCAGGAGTGACAGCCGTGAACACCCATGTGGTTTCCTGGATCCCTTGCCTGTTGGAGCAGATTCCAGGGGCCCCTCCTTCCCTCAGCATGGGAAAATAGGTACAGGGAGGCCCCATGGGTGGGGAAAGTGGAGCTGGCTCAACAAAAGAATAAAGAGCACAGTGTGCCTGATGAATGCATATTTAAGAAAAGCGTCCCACCCAAAAGCAAGTGAAAATACAGGAGCTGAGCTTTGTCACAGACTAGCCTCAAGCTAGTCAACCCTTTGGTGAGATAAAATCTAGCCTGGAAAATAGTAATAGCCGACAAACATTTCAATTGACTCATAGTAAATGAGAGGTTTAAAATTTTTGTGGGTAAAACTTCCTTATTTGTTCAATCAGAAAATCACGAGGAATGGAATAATGAAGATACCGCACAAAATTTTTGGAACTTTGTCAAATAAAAAATGTATGTTCTTACAAAAATATTATCTCCTAATTAGAGACAGATTTCTGCAGAGATTCTTCCTTTTGACTGCTTAAAACCCCCAATCAATTAATCAATATCTATACTCTCCAGAAGATACACTTCTTCTAAATAACCATATCTCAAAACTACTAAAATCATTGATTTATCTTACGGTTGTAGTGTAGACAGCCTCTGGATCATCTTCTATAACTCTGGAAAGGCCAAAGTCTGATACTTTACAAACAAGGTTGCTGTTGACAAGAATATTGCGTGCTGCAAGATCCCTGTGTACATATCCCATATCGGCCAAATATCTCATTCCAGCAGCAATTCCTCTCAACATTCCCACTAGTTGAATGACAGTAAATTGCCCATCATGTTTCTGGAGGGAAGAAAGGAGCAGCAATTCTTGTTAGTATAGCTGAGAGGAGAAATAAGAATTAGTTTTACGACTTCAGCTTTCCTCTTATTTACTCCTTCCGTGGCAAAGAAACTCACTTCACGCACACTTTCTTCAGAGATAAAGCATCCAGTTAAGAAATGTGTGAGTAATAAAGTACTGATAGCAACGAAACTTGCTAGCCACTGTATGTTTCTCACTAACTCATGGCAAGTCTAAGAGAGAATATCTATTGAAGATTTCCTAATATTCTTAGAACTTGCTCCCGTGCTCTTCATCTCCTAGAATAATTATTTGTATCAAAGAAATAAGAAAAATCTCCTTTTTGTAACCCTAGCTACTGATAATTTTCATTCACAGCTTGGAGTTTATTTAAGAAAAAAAAAAATCTGTTCTCCATAGAGTGTTTACATATCATCTCACACTGACATGCATACCTGGTGAGCAGTCAGAACTGACGAGTTCAGAACACACTTAAAAATACTAAATTGTTCTGAATTTGCTTTTTTTTTTTTTTTTTCCTTTGCTCATATCTTAAACAGAATCATAATTCATTTGGGGATTCTTTTATGCTGATTGCCACCAGGTTGACACAGTAAAATTCTGCTCCCAAAAAGCAAAAGATTGAGCTTCAGGTATCAGTGTTTTTAATTTCATCTGCTGTCTATAATAAAACCCACCATGTCCATGCTACACTAAATCATATAAATTCCTAAAATGTCCCCACATGATCTTGTCTGATCCTCTCATTCCTGATCTGGTTTTGCTGAAATAACATATAGAACCTGCTAAGATTTGTCAAAACTCCATTTCAATCTGAAAACCGTATTAATTACATTTAATAAAATACAAGAAATATAAAATAAATAAAATAATAATTAAT
>VWYP01026652.1:2564-33434 GCA_013400435.1 Pycnonotus jocosus | reverse complement strand
ATAATTAATATTTTGATTATGTATTATTATATATTCATATCTACATATATATGCCCACAGGTATAACACATATTTTTTAAAGTGTCAATATATAATATATGTAACTTTAAATATGTTTATATATGTTTTGATTTTGGTACTCACCCTAAGAAATGCATCTAAGGCCCCATTCTCCATGTATTCTATTACAATCATGACTGGTTTCCCTGAAAGAAAAGAAGACAGATATTTGAGAACTGTAAAACAAATGGAGTGCCTTTTTTTGATAAAACGCATGCTATTCCTTTGAAGGACTGAATCATTCAGACATTGAACATTTCTGAGCCCTCCAGCACTGTTACAGAGCTCTAATTTCTTAAATATCTGCATGGAAAGTGGTCATGATTCATAAAATCGAACCATACAAATCAAAAAGTCAGTGTGTTCTCCTAACTCCTGCTGTGTGAACAGGACTCTGGAATAATGACACTTCAGATAATATGAAAGGACATGAGAAACCTTATCTCTCTGCATGGTCTTTGAGGCTAAATGAAACTAGAAAAATAATATGTTTCAAAGTACTTCATCTTTTAATCATGCGTTCATCTAAATTTTTTCCTCAGGTTGTAGCATAAAGTAAGTATTGTTTTAGTTAGTTACGCATCAGGAGAAAATCCATTAGGAGTGTGCAGTCTGTTTATAATTTGAATCTTTGGCCATGAATAAGGCAGAGTAATTTCTGCCCTCCTGTTGTTATTTGACTGACAGACTGAGCTGCTGCTTACCTCTGGTAACAACTCCTTCTAGGTGAACCACGTTGGGATGGTCAAACTGCCCCATGATGCTTGCTTCACACAGGAAATCTCTCCTCTGCTTTTCAGTGTAGCCAACTTTCAGAGTTTTTATGGCTACTGCAACGTCTCTCTTGCCAGGAAGCTTTAGACGCCCACTGCACACTTCACCAAACTCTCCTAAAATGAAGTAGATCAAGGCTGAATTACTCTGAATACCAGTATTTCTTTTAGTTCTTGATTCAAACAGCCACCTAAGCATGTGTTTAAATTTAATGTGCTCCTATTTGAAATGGATTATTTTGGCATGTGCCTTAAATGAATTGCTGACCCTTATGGAATAAACACTTCAGTTAAGCCAACTGACAGGACTGTTATTTGAATATTTTAAAAGACTTGTTAGTAATTTCTTGCATTTTTTTCAAGAACAGAAAATAGAAAATGAAGTGGCTTTCATAAGAAAACACTATTATTGAAATCGTAATACCATTCCTAAGTAAAAATGTCATTTTGCTCTACATGGTTTCCTTGCTATCTTTAGTTGCAATGGGCTTTTTTCTTTCAAAAGGCAGCTCTTGCTGAGCTGCTTTTAATTTAGCATCCTTATGGTGTTAAATGAAGCACTACATTATTACCTTGAAGCAGGATAATTTACCTTACAGATTATGAAATTAAAGGTGTTACTTATAACAATTTTGTTACATTAAACAAACACAAGCAAATGCTGCAAGTTTGTAAAAGGTTCTAAACTAACAGACAATTGGAACTTGAAGAAGCCTGTGATAAAAAAGACCGAACAGCCAGCAAGAATACAAAAAGCAAAAAGCCCCAACAACCAAATCTGGAAGAGAAGTAATTGGATTCCATCAGACAGGAAAGAGGATGGAAGCATGTGAGATGTGGAGCTGAATGGCAATATATCTACCTCACTATTAACAAGATTATGAAAGATTTAAGTATTGCCCCTTGCCTCACAGCTGTGTCAGCAGAGAGCGAGAGTGAGATCTCCAATTCTGCAGACAGGAAGAAAAATCTCCTAGTATACACAGAAGAAGAGGGTAGTAATGTATGTTACTGAATAAAAGGCACCATCTCTTTACAAAGAAAGATTAACCACAAAAATATTTAGTAATCGGGTACTTCACAAATTCATGTGGAGTTTGAGAGATATGGTTCCAAGTCCCTCCTCCAAATCAAATCAAGTCAGAAATTTATCTTCTGCTTACCTGTGGAGTGTCTTAACATTAATGTACACACAAGTATGCCGACACACCTACATCTAAGACATGTTTTAGGATGAGTGCTGAAAAAATGACTGAACTAGACCTACACAGAGAGTTTGATTAGAGAATCTTTTTGGGAAAAACCTTGTGGGATCAGGACTTAAGTGTACATGCACACTGGCAAAGTGTCTGGCTGTCAGTGGAGAGAAGTATGCTTGGAAGTTGGGCTGAATCCCTAAAGAGATAGATGTTGGGGCATTTTAATGGATGGGCTGCAAAAAGTCTTGTATATGACACTGTCAGTATTGAAACACTACTCCTACCAGCCCCAAATCAAGGTTTGGGAAAGAAAAAAGGAGTACCTAGAGCTTGGCTTCACAGTTCATCCAGAAGAGTAGAACTTTGACCATGCCCTTGACCATTTTTAACTGACTTGTTTGAGCAAAACTCCACTCAGGATTGGCTCTTTTCACTAACCTTATAGGAGATGACTGCATACAGAAACAAATTCCTGTCCTTCACACTCTATGCTGCTGAACTAAGGCCAGCTCAAATCAGCTCCATATACCTCTGTTAATATCATGCTGTTCCTAAGTTAACTGGCCACACAAGTGTTCTTGCCTGCATATTATCCTCAACCATCCTTGGGCACTGAGCTAAGAATGCCACAAGGTATAGCTGTTACATACACAACCACTAGCTGCTCATGCCCCTAGCTTGGTGCCTTAATCTCCCTCCTGCACTTCATTAGCAACATGGATGACTGTTAATGAATTCACCAGTCACCTCACTCACAGCTCCTAGCCGCAAGAGCTTCCTAAAGGATAACAATTTTCTCTAGCAGTACTTTCTAAAATTGTTTCATTCCATGCTGAAAACAAGACATGAGTATAGGAGTGTGTCTGTGTGTCTGTGATATTTCAGAGCCAGGTAATTAGGATACTTGGCACAGGAGACACTAAGGCTTAACTCCTTTCCAGCTCTCTGTGATCTGATTTTGATTGATTTCCAAAGGCAGATCGCACACACTTGGGCAAACCAGAAACTTCAACTTGTATGTTATGCATTTCAGGCCAAGATGCTAGCCAGTGAACTAGTTTTATTCCCAAGAAAATAGTATATTCAGCTGAAATGATTCCCAAAAATAAACTGGAAAATATGACAACAAGAGAGGGAATACTGCACAGCCGCACAGCCACTACTAGCTCAGCATGTCAACAAGGCAGAGGCTAAAACAAAGGATGTGTGGTATGAACAACTTAACATAGTGGACACCATATTCTCTATCTGACAGGTGGCCACAGCGGGATGGTAATGAAAATGTTGGCAAGGAAAGCACATACCCCTCATGCAAATTGAGCACAAGCATACTTGCACCCTGTTTGTGTCTGAGAGACGTGGCATTACTCAATAGTTGATGTGGCCAGCACTGCTGATGCATATTGAGACTGCTAAGTGGCTTTTCTCGTGCTGTCACTAGCAGAAATTCCACATTCTTCTTTGATGTATGAGTTTCAGCTGCTGCTTTGGGTCTGTTTGCTTCTGTTTTTCCTGGACTGCATTTCATTTCACTCCTGTTTGCTATTTACATCAACAGGTTAAAGCCATAGCTAAACACGATACACAATATGGTTTCACCACTGCACTCCTAATTAACTTTCTTCAGATTGACTACTGACACACTTTAGTTGTTTTTGCTATCAATTATACTCATTAAAATCAAGAATAAATTCATCTGCAGTCAAGAAAATTAACATTCTGGAATTTGTCATAACAGTGAAAATGCATTTTAAACTGTATACTCTGCAGCTCAAGTGTTTTCAGCATTTTTCTCAGAAGGCATTAGCAAAACTCAACTGAATAAATCTTTGTGCTCTGAACTGTTGCTATGCTGGTAGCTTTTTAACTCAAAGAAAAAAGATAAAGCTCAGCAATTTTACTATGCTAATCTTGCATATTGTGTACTTATTAGAAGAGATGCTGCCACTCTGGCATCACAAAAATTACCAGTTAGCAAGGGCTGAATTCTTATGCTCTTACTCATTGAAGGAATAATTTGCTCAGCAGTGTGGTTAATTTCAATGGTACTACTCCTTGATTAAGACATGATTCAACATGACTGAGGTTACTTTAAAAAGGCATCGTGAATTCTAAGTGTAAAGACTTTTTTGCAGGTAAAACAACTTATTCTAGAGATATTTCTTCTTCTGTTTTTAAATAATACCGTAACATGTAATTTACAGTACCGAACTACAGGGTGATTTTAAAAGTATTCTACTATACTTACATAAAACAACAGGAAAGCAAAAGAACGTTTCCTCCAGGAATCCAAAGTATTTGATATTTTTCTTACTCATGGAAACTTAATTTCACTATGTGGAGTAGTGCAATAAAAATGTCACGTATCTTATTAATGCAAACAAATGAAACTGCCTTTTTAGAGCATGAACACCATGGCTTAAGTAGGTGGTAGACAGTTCAAGAGAAAAAAAAAACAATGTAGTGCTGGTGCAATTACAATCAGTCATAAGAAGTTAAACAATAACTTTTTGTATTCATAAAATATCAAAAAGAAAAATGGTAGAAGAAAAAACAGCCTCAGGGAAGATTTTGTTATACAGAAACAAGGTCTTCCTACTCTCTACTTAAGATTTTGTACTGCAGCCAGTTTTCCTTACTCACATGAACAAAGCTGCAGAGGTCGAAAAGCCCCCTTGCAGAAAGGCAAGTGAGCACAACTTGTACAAATGCCTAACACTTTTACTGTGACAGTAAATAATAGGCAGCACAACTGGCCCACTCCCCCAGTTCCAATTTTAACAGCAGATACTTAATTAAAAACACATAAGCTTTCAATGTCAAGCAAGACTTTTAATTTACTCATTTATTTGGGTTTTTTAGTTGTTGTTGGGCTTTTCCCCCTATTTGTTTTTTACATTTTGGAAGCGAGTGCAGCTTCATTGCTCTTAACCACTCTGGCAAATGCAAAAAGTTCTTCTGTACCTGAGGTATAATTATTTGCCTGTCATTATGATGTATGAGTTTCGATCCCGGCTAAATGGAACGGTTGAATCAGGAAGCCACGGCAGCCTTACCTGCGCCAATCACACGCTCAATTTTAATACAAGAGGCATCTAGCTCCTTGGCGAATTGATGGACAGCTCTATTTGGGTCCTCGTAGGTTTCAGGGTCAATGTAGGTTTTGGTGCCTGGAAATTTAACTGTAATGATGTAAGAAAGCATGACTGTGATGAAGCAAAAGCACTTATTGTGCAGTCAGCCCAGGAATTTCATTATGCAGAGTGCTCCTTGGAAGAGTGAACCTGTTTCCATGCTGCCTGAGCCAGAGCTGCTCTGAGAGGCAACCTTAGTTTTAGGCATCATCTGCAAGCATGCTGACACAAATAGACACAATCTCATCTCTACAAAATGACTAACATTAGCATCTGCATCTCCTCTGGAACTGAAAGAAATAATAAATATTAAATAATACTTAATGGAAAAAAATGCAAGGGTGGGAGTAAAAACAAAGTGGGGAAAGGGTGTAACACCAGCAGAGGAGGTGAAAGTTTCTTTTCTGTGTAAGGACATCTTATCCTCTTCACCTAGGATGTGTAAACAGCATTTCTTTATGTTACTACTCTCCTCTAGTGGGATTTGAAAGGCTCCTCCACCCCCTTGAATTTGCTTAATGTACTGAATATAATATTGTTTGTAGACTGCAGCAATAGTCAAACTATTCACAGCACTCAGAAATTACATCCTTAGGTGAATTTCTGGCACTATAATATGAACATGAGAAACACCAGTAGCCAACTTGTAAAGGCACAGGAAGAGAAAGTGGCCTCTATGGCACAATTATCTCCCTTCTCAAGGACCTAAGTGAACAATATGCAGCATCTTGTTTTTTGCCCGTTCTTTCTCCACACTTAGTGCAGCTCAGGCAGCACACTGCTCTAGACAGCATGCAGGTTTTTTACCTTAGTTTGCTGATGATTCAGGTAAACTATTTTTTGTTATTCTGGTCAAAGTACAAACTCCTGGTGATAGTAGAGCAATCCTGGAAATCTATTAATCAAGCAATTTTTATGAAATAAATTTGCTCACTAGGATTAGACACTTGAGCTTTAATTAAATCAGTGAAAACTCAGTATGAAAATGCAAAAAATGTTCCTGAGTCAATTGATACACTCATGTACAGAAACAGGATCAAAAGTCAACACAAAACATAAATAATTTTCAATTGCTTTGTATTCTTTTAATTTAACATAAAATACATTAAATTTGAAAATATATTGAAAAATAGCTTAGTAATCACATGTATTTATGTTTTAGATGGTATTAATAGCCTAAATCCACAAACTGTAAGAAAAAAACCAACAAACCTAAAGAAATTGTTTCAGTAATATAATGAATTTACAGCCAGGGAAATTATTTGAAATGTTGCCCAGATGTTGTTATCTGTCACATAATGTATTCAAATTGATGTTCATTTAGTTGCATTGGAAATTTGTACGCTGATTTTTAAAATTAAAAATATTTATTTCTTAAAGCTAAAAGAGACTGGACAAAAGGAGAATTAAGCAGTAGGTTGACCTCTTCCAGTAGTGCTTTAAGGCAAGGAGATGGAGAGGGAGACATCCTCTTGTGTTTGTGATAAAGGGCCTGGATTGGAAGTAACCTTGCGAATCTCAAGTGGGCCTCTGATGGTTCTTTGTTCAAGCTGTCATAAAACATTTTGACAGGCCAAGGCTATCCTGGCATAGCAACGTGAAATAATGCTGGCCTGCATTTGCAGACATTGTTATATGAAAAAGGGAGGAGGAAACCAAATATAAATCTGAATTGCTTGACTAAACTCCTCCATTGTACTTGTATCTTCAAGTGTAGCACTTGAGGTCAAAGAGAGATGAAGGGAACTGAAATGAAATATATGATGGTCCATTAGATGCACTGCTTTATAGCCCGCTTTAAAAAATGTTTGCTTGTAAGTTTTTTATTCTACGTAAGTGCTTGTTTTAAGTTACGTTTTCGAAAATCCAGTCTAGTATGTCAGCACGGAAGAATGTTGTCTGGCTGTTAGAGAGCAAAAGGCCACCAAACTGGTGTTCACAGCTCTATGACCAAGCTGGTGACCACAGCACTGGGTTCCATCCCACTCTGTACATGGCTATCAAATGAAATTAAATGCTACACCTACAATCAACAGATGAAGGAAATCTAATCTCGCAAAAAGTGACTTTTATCTGGTGCCACAATTTAAGAAAGACTGTATGCTCAATAATCAGGCTAATTTTCTAGATAACCAGATTTCTTGAAAGTAAAATGAGGGAAAGGCACACTTATAAAATCTCACCATTTCTGGATCAAATTTCAATTATTAAGTAGCAGCTTTCAAATTAATTAATTTACACTTTTACTGAAATTAAAAATATGTCCCCAATAATGGAGATAAATTATTTAGTTAGTGTATAATTTTTGTTTATATACTGACATACAAGAATACATAGTTGATTTTTTCCTTCAAGGACATAACAGGGATTTGAAAAATAAAAATACTAGCTCTTCTGGAGATGTGAAAAGCTTATAATGAGTTATGAGAGGCAAATTTCAAATCCACCATTCCCAGAAGACTAGCATTTAAGTAAAATGAGATTTTTGACAAATTCTTTAGAATCAGCTGCACTGCAAAGTGCATGATACATAATTCTTATCTCATTATTATTTTCTGCCTTTCTGACACAGTTTACGAATTGATTGACTAAAGCTGCAATGATGTCACTACTTAGTTTGCCACTCACTGCATTTAAACAATTTAGATAGCCACACACCCAAACTTAGGAAGTGTGGTCAATTTCCAGCTGATTTTTTCAGGGAAAAAAGGTAAAACAGAACCTTGATCCAATTTTTAGTGGAACTTTGGCTAGAACTATTCATTTGAAGAGGAATGCATTGAGAAAATGCTTAGAATTTATGAGTAGTGGCTACTTCATTTTCCATGTGACATTAATTTTAGATAATAGCTCATGATTTTAACATATCTAAAACAAGCCCTATTGCTTTCATAAAAAACATAATTATCTGATGGATTAAAGCTACAACTGCAATTATTGGTAGACAGCAAAGGCTAAATACAGCACAGCATGACTAAAAAGCATGTACTAATATGAGAGTGACCAGGTATGGGAGAAGACTGGAAAGCCTGGCATTGTTCTGCACCAGAATTTATGTTCAGTTTAAGTCCGTGATTTTTTCAATTATGGTTGCTCAAAATAATTTTGCAACTTAGTTTAACACAATTCAGAGTTAATAACTAATTGTAAAACAGATGAAAACATTTCTCTCCCCTCACATTTTCAATTGTCATTAACCCAAGAAAGACGTGTTTTATTGAGTTTTCTCAGGGTTCTAGTTTAAGTTGAAAAGATAGACATGATTTTTATAAGAGAGGCTTTAGTTACTATTCTTAGCTATGCAAGTGATTCTAGATCATACAACAGTAATGAAGTGGCTGACCTTTCTTTTAATATTATATATTCCATTTTTAAGGACATTATGTTTCGTAAATATTGATGGCGCCACTGTATTCGCAGTAGCAGAACTCAGCTCTTGAGTGGAACAGCTTCATTTTAGGGTGATGCAGTGACTCACACTCTTAATCTAAAATTTGCCTGAGGTAAAGATCAAAAAGTCACTTAGGCAAAGGTCTCTTGAATACTGCACCTCAGAGGGATCATTAGGACAACATGAAACATGTATTCAAAGCAACCAAAAGAAAACAAAAAATGCAGAATGAAAACAACAGTATATCATAGACATGTATAGAAATAAAACCATCTGTGTGAACAATGGTGACTTTAATCTGCATTCTTTTTGTGTAGGTCACATTTTTACAGTGTTTAACTTCCCACTTGCTATTTACACAGCACTTTTGAATTTCCTATGGCATTATCTTTCATGGAGTCTTGGTTTAATATGGTCTACACAATTGCAACTGGGAATTTTTGAAAGGGGGGAAAAAAAAGCAAAACACTTACAATGAAAGTAAAGTTCTTCATCCCCTTCTTGATCTGCTTTGCTATAGCCACAATGCCTGAAAAGAAAAGAAAACACTAGTTTCACTAGTAAATAATGATTTACTTCTCACATCTAAAATCCTGACAAAATCAGTTCTGCAGGCTGCGATTTTCAGGCACTGAACACCTAACTGCTGTAGGCCCTTTGAAACTTTCACCTATAATTCTATTGACAGCAGAGTTTTAAATAAATCATGAACAGTTGCAATCAAAAGGCTTTTGTATCAAATACCAGTCGGGACAAGTCCTAGAGAAAAAAAATCTAGTTCTTGTGAAAGGTTTCTACAGATAAAACAGAGGATTAAAGAACTTGAAAGTAGAACACTGTTTTACATGAGGTTATTCTTAAACTTACTGCTGTGTCTCTTTTTCTTGAATGTAAAGTCATTTAAAGGCTGATCAGATAAAATGTCAGACTTCTCCATGTGAGAAAACTGAACAGAAAGAGAGACTTTGAGGAGTACAGGTAAAGAACCTGCTAGGGGTTTCTTTTACAGCACATTTACGTAGGACAAAAAGAACATCTTGATACAAGTATCTTGCCAAAGTAAGAGGACAAACCATATAATTGATAATGGGATTTAAATGAAAGCTGTCCTTACTAAGAATTATTTCTGTTTCAGTTTTGCAAATCACTATCCCATGTTCAACTGTCTCAAGAGTTCACAAGAGTGGTGTCAGATGTGGGTACATCCACCAAAGATGCATTACCTTCGTCCGATGATGAATCCAAACACCATGAAGACCAGGATGATAGTTCCTGCCACAGCAACCACAGCTATGATAATAACAGGATTCTGTTCACTGGAAACAGCTGTGGCTACAAACAGAGCACAGAGCTGAGATTAGCTAAAAATTAATCCCTGCTAAGAGACTTCAAAAATTAAAGTCAATCATCATGAATTGTAGACTGTCTACCGTTGTAGACTGCCTTTGCCTGAAACAATTGCATTGATAAAGTTAGTCTAAAGAAGGGCCTCTATTGGAAATGCTATATGGGTTAATGATTGTCTACATTGAATAAAAAGAAGCCAAACTGGAATTTCCTTAGCCAAAGTGGTACAGCCATTAGCTGAAAGCAAACACCACTAGCATCAGTCTCTTCCACTCCCTACTACTGCTTTGCTGCATCTGTTTTGACTCCCTCCTAAAAGGGGAGTCCTGGATATCCCTGTAAGGAGAGACAGTAGGAGGGCAATCCCTAACTCTGCTCCTAGCCTCTCCTCTAAAACTCATTGATATGACTTTGAAGGTTTCCAAGGAAATAGTGTCTTTAAGAAAAATGTTTGAGCTGAAACACTATTAACACAGATTTCCTAGGTAGCGTATTTCAATCTCTTACTGCTATTAATCATTGTAAACGGCTATTATTACTTACCATTTGTTTCTGTTAGCAACAAAAAGGTGTTTCCACATTAATACAAAATGAAATTCTCCGTGCTTCAGAGAATTTACATGCTGAAATATCCACACATTATTGCTCTTTTTATTCAGATATGCCAATTCTATTAATATATGCAAATGTACACATGTCACATTAATGTAAACTGAGGATGTAAATACTTAGCCTGAGAAACCTTGAGGCTTGTTAAAAACATTGCTTGCCTGACATCTAATAAGGGTGGCCATGTACTCAGAGACACATTAAATAAGCATAACTCTCTGGAACTCTGTGGAGATTCACTGGTTTGTAACAGAAAAGATCTGAACAGAGGATGAGACACGAGGGACTGTGTAAGTGAGAGTCAGCTGGAATCACACAATCACAAAATCGTGAAATCAGTTAGGTTGTAGAAGACCTCCAAGATCACCAAGTCCAACCTTTGACCAAACACCACCATATCAACTAAAGCACAGCAGTAAATGCCGCTTACAGCGGCACTTGGAACACCTCCCTGGGTGGCCCATTCCAAGCCCTAACCACCCGTTCAGTGACAAAATTCTTCCTGATATCCCCTGGTGCATCTTGAGGCTCTGCCTTCTTGTCCTGTCACTAATTGCCTGGGAGAAGAGACCGATCCCCATCTTACAACAAGCTCCATTCAGGTACTTTTAGAGAGTGGCTCCTCCCTGAGCCTCCATTTCTCCAGGCAAAACAACCCCATCTCCCTCAGCTTCTCCTCATCAGACTTGGGCTGCTGCAAGTGCTGCTGCCCTTTTCTGGACATGCTCCAGCAACCCAATGTTCTTTTCAAAGTGAGGGGCCCAGAAGTGGATACAGGATTCACGCTGTGGCCTCACCAGTGCCAAATACAGAGGGATGATCACTATACTAAACTCATTGATCACAGAATTCCTGAAACAAGCCAGGATGCCATTGGCCTTCTTGGACACCTGTGCACACACTGGTTCATGTTCAGCCAGCTGTTGATCAGCATGACCAGGTCCTTTTTCACTGGGCCTCTTTCTGGCTACTCTTCCCTTGGCCTGTAGTGTTGCATGAGGTTGTTGTGACCCAAGTGCAGGTTTCAACACTTTGCCTTACAAACCTCATACAGCTGTCTTTGGCCCATCAATTCAGATGGCCAGATCCCTCTAGAGAACTTTTCTATTCTCCAGCAGATCAGCACTCCAGTCCAACTTAGTGTTGTCTGAGAGCTTACTGAAGGACTCCAAATCATCAATTATAATATTAAACAGGACTAGCCCCATTTCTGAGTTTAGGGGAACCCCACTAGTGACCATCCACCAGCTGGAGGTAGCACCATTCACTACCACCCTCTGGGCCTGGCCATCCAACTGTCTTCTAGCCAGCAAAGAGTCCACCTGTCTAAGCCATGGGCTGCCAGTCTCTCCAGAAGAATGCTGTGGGAGGCAGTATTGAAGCCTTTACTGAAGTCCAGGTCGACTATATCCCCATAGCAGGTAACTTGGTAATAAAAGGAGATCAGGTTGATCAAGCAAGACCTGCCTTTCCTAAGCCTAAGATGGCTGTACCTGATCCATTTGTTGTCCTGTATGTGCTGTGTGATCATACTCAAGATGATCCATGACCCTCCCTGGCACCAAGGCCAGGCTGATCTCAGCCTGTAGTACTAAAGGCCCTCCTTCCAACCCTTCTCACAGATGGGTGTCACATTTGTCTGGCACCTCAGCCTTTTCCTAATCCTTGGTTACACTCTTCCACACTAAGAAAAAAACGGATATTTCCCTTGACCTTCTTTTTGTTGCTAATTTATTTATAAAAACAGTCATTATCTTTCACAACAGTGGCCAAATTGAGTTCTAGCTGAGCTTTCACCTTCCCAGTTTTCTCTCCACATGACCCAATAACATCCTTATATTCTTCCTGAGTTGCCTGCTCCTTTCTTCCAAAGTTCATAAACTTTTTTTCCCCTGAGTTCCAGTGAAAGCTCCCTATTCAGCCATGCCAGATTTCTTCCCCACTGGCTCACCTTTCAGCACACAGGGATGGCCTGTTTCTATTCTTGTAAGATTTCCTTCCATCTCCTCCTGTTTCCTACCCACACTGTGTATATTGGTGTAGATGCACTTTAGCTGGGCTGATTTCACCCCCAACACTGGCATGCCACCCCTAGACTGATCTCAAGTGAGCCTTGTCTTACCCCCTTCTCCTTTCAAATCTAGTTTAAAGGCCTGTCAATCAGCTCTGCAAACTCATGGGTTAGAATCCTTTCCCCCTTTTCAGACAGGTGAACCCCATCTGTCTCCAGCAGGCCTGGGGCCATGTAAACTGTCCCATGCAGCCAACAGATGAAGGAGAAGGAAAAAAGGGAAACCAAACTGATAGCTGATTAATGAAATAAATGGCATGATAATATGGTTTAGTGCTGGTACTGGTAACTGAACAGGAAAGTCTACACCAGGATTTATGAACTCCACAGAACTGGATTCCTGTTACAGACTTCAGAGGTTCCCATAGAAACAAATAACCTAGACTTTTCTTGGGCGAAGAACTAATCAACATGATTTATTTTCTCATTGACACTGACCTGTGCCAACTGTTTCCCCCCAAAATAACAAACCCCTTGTTATACTACACGGATTTAGAATAGTCTGCACTGGAGGGAAATTACACACATATGCATACACACACCCTCTAATTTTATTTCCTGAAGAAACTCGTAATTTTTCTGTGCTCTCTCTGATGCATATGAGGAAATGCACACTATTCTTACAAGCCTTTAACTGAAAAAGAATGCTTATCTTTAAGGAAATATAACTTTCTGAGATACACAGGTCAGTAGGATGCTACTGTAGACTTGCCTATATTCCACCAGTGCACCTTTTAAGAAATCAGTGGTGACTGTCTTGTGCAAGAGCATAGAGGTGTAAGTCCTGCAAGTCAGTTCCTGCAACTTATCGAGGCCATCAAAACAGACAATCCCATGGAATGTCAGATTTCTGTAAAATACAGCATTTCCTTAAACTGTTCCCATCTCTCTTTGAACTTCACTGAAAACCTCACTTGGAAGTGAAGAAGAGGCAGCAGCCTGTCATAATGGCCAGGGTGTGAAGCTTCATCCATCCAAAAAAGTTTGGAAAAATCCCCAGCCCAGCCTGTCACCTAGTCCAGTAGCCAAGAAAAGTGCAGAGAGGCTGACATATGTGAGTGGGTTGCTCTATGTAAGTGCCTCACAGATTTTGGGTACTGGCACATTCTGGAAGCAAGCAGACGATGTTTTTTTGGCTTTTGAAATTGCTGGGGACATGGTACACTGCCCAACTGGTAAGACAGGTGGGATGCAATGTATGATTTATTTTTATATCTTTAAAAAAAGAGGGGAGAGGGCTGATTGTGGCATGGTCTGGTATAAATCCAGTGACAGCAGTGTAAGACATCTGCCTGTGTTCAGGTACTCTGCTGCTTCTCCTGTGTGATGAACTCAGACTGCTGGTGTAAGAGTGAATCAGAACACAGCTTCTGGAATGATCCCTGTAGCTTGGCAGAAACAAAGGTGCTAGAATGTTCTTAGAGGAATGATTTTGGGATGCAGAAGGTCTTTTCAGGGGGTGCATGCATGGCTACCTGTCACTGGCGATGCCACAACAGCGATGCCAGGGAATCAGCAGCAGGACAGGAAAGTCCTTAGCTCTGCTTTAACTGTGGTCAGGCTCAGAGGGTGACACAGGGAGCTGGTACTTGGGCATTCAGCTGCAGCTGACACCTGATCTGAGCTATGAGATGTGCACATCTGATGCACAATGCTCAATTTAAAGGAGTTACATTTAAACCAGCTTTTAAATACATGGATGTAGGGATGTGGAATACATATTTGAAAACCCTGGAGGATTAAAAAAGGGGTATCAGCTGAAAATGCTGTGCTGCTGCTGCAATAACCTTTTCTCATGCAAGCAACTTCAAGTGCATGATTTCTGGAAAAGAATTCTTGGCGAAGTTCACCATGAAAGCTTCAGTGATAACTGGATCCATATACGCCAAATACTACTTTCTTAAGTATTACGCTTTATGCCTTCTATGAAAATTAGTAGTATTGGTATTTCAGACTTTAGAGATCAATTTTACATATGCATAATACTTCAATCTTGTTTGATTTACTCTGATTCAGGGAAAAGGAAAAAGCAAAGACTTTATGCCAGGTTTTGTCAAGTGCTTCTACTTTAACAGTGAGAGCTGTAAAGGAGTCAAATATTGGACTTGACAACCTCAGAGGTCTTTTCCAACCGAATTGATTCTGTGATTCCGTAAGTGAAAAAATCTGCTTCCATTAAAAAAGCAGGGGATCATCTTTAGGTCCACTGCCTACAAACCACTGAACTTGACTTTTAAATACTTCAATGACCTAAGAGATAGAATTGACACTTAAGTGATATTTTATACATTTCTGTGTTTTTCCAGAGGGACTTCTGTTTCTAATAATCAGCCAACAAAAAAATACGACTAGAGCCATTGTGGCAAACACGGTGTAGGATAGAAGTAGTCTGCCTTTATAAAGCATGTTGACTTCATAATTTTGAGATTTTTCCATAAATATCCATGCAATACCTAACATGTACGATATAATCCAATACAGGTATAATATATGTGTATTTTACATGTCAGATAATATCAATATAATGGATATAATTCCTCAAATATTGCTAAGTGGCTATACAGTTTCTATCACAATTCATTAACAGTACACGATTCAAAAATCTATGTAATTAACAGCACCAACCAAACAGTACCAACCAGGACAAATCCAGGTAGGCAACACGACTAACTGAATGCGGTGGTCATTACATATATTCTTACACAAATATATATGTGTGTATTTTTTCCTTAAAATGTCTTGACATTTTAAAAAGCTGCATTCAGAAATCCACTGGAATAATGAGAAGCCAAAGCCTCTAAACTGTAACATAACATGGTTTAGTGTTCACTTGCACGGTACTTCCCTTGAGGTCCAAAAAACTATAAATAATATACAAGAAATAAATACTTTCACGTAAAACAATTTTAGAAGGGTTTAATGGAATTTGCTATCTTTTTACCAACATTTTCATTACTTTTGAAAACCATATATGAGAAATCTGGATGCTTATCCTTGCTGGGAATTATATTTTATAATGTTGTCTCAAGATGATGGAAAATATGCTGCTTCTAGAATTTTCTTTTAATGAGAAAACAGGACATTTTTCATGGCATCTCAAAGCATTTAGCTGGCCTGTGACAAAAGAAACCTGCTGTGCATGCTGGCCAGGAAACCTTGTGGTTTATATGGATTTTTTAATCATCTGAGTCAGAAAAGGAGTACAGGAGAGTGGTCAGTGATGCATTTATTATAGGATTTCCTAACCTCCCATATGTTGACCAAACTCTAGTCAAAACTGTTTATCTTTGGAATCATCTTTGCTAATCTTAGCAGCTACCAGTCTGCTTACACTCAGTATGTAAAAAATACTCAGATAATTAAGGAAATGTTGGGGAAATATTTTGATGTACTAATTTTAAACCACTATGGACAATAAATTATCTAATTAGCAGAAACTTATTATGACAGACTTCTAATTTGTTTTTGAGAAAACTATTCAAAATAAGAAATTACTTCTGGCTGTACCTCAGGTTCCCATTCTGCAAAATGGGGATTCTGCTACTGACTCTTTCTACAGATGGGAAATAAGCTATTAGACACAGAGCTAATAATATTAGTAATAACAGCTTACTGCTGCTATTATGATAATTACTGTTTCAATTATGTCTATTAGATACGTGGTATTACTCATTATTTATAGTTTTTATATTCTGTGTGGAACTAAGGTGAAATCAAGACCTAACTACTGTATATTAAGAATAACCACTAGTTGTTCAGGAGACAATTAATAGGATGCAATAATGTGTCTGCACACAGATTGCTGCATAGGGTGCATAGAGGGTAGGGCATCCATGTCCTTTGAACTCATAGGCTGTGTATTCCTATATTCCCAGCTCCAAATCCAGCTGACCTGATGTCAAGGTCAATGTGAAACAAACGCCGTAAACCAGGATAACCAAATTTGGGTCTGCAACAGGGTGGTGGAGCTGCCAGGGACACAGTTCCTGTGAAGGGGCTCAGGGCTACCAGGTCTCACAGATGGAAGAAGTTTTTTCGTTACACGGCTTACAAGGTATTATATGAGCCTGAAAGGAACTTAGTATCTTTGAGATTCCCATTTCTTTACTAAACTAAATTACCAAGGAATTCAAAATACACTATAGATGGACTTGCAGCTGAAGAAACACACATAAACAAAACTACCAAGCAGGGGGTTTTGCGTGGGTTTTTTTTTTCTTTTTTTTCCCTTTTTTTCCTTTTTTTTTTTTTTTTTTTTCAGAAAATCAAATGGAAAAAAATAGCCTGAAGAAGTTTCTCTGGGTTGAAATCTCCTCCTTCCTTCTCTTCCCAGTTACAGAAGAATCTAGTTGAGTTATTCAGCTCACCACTACTCACTTCTTTTGTGGGGAGAAATAAGCGTGTATTTGAATGTAAAAAAAAAAAAAAAAAGTCTTTGTGTATTAGGACAAAAAAGGAGAAAAAGCTAATATGTAACAAATCTCCTCCAGCCAATTATAGGACTAATTTTTACTTCTATGGTAAAATAAATTATGGAAGCTTCTCCCACAAAAGACAATGACTAAAGTCCATCTTCTTGTAGAACTAAATTCTTTCTAATTGTAATTATATTGCTTATGACTCTTTCCTTTCTTGCTTTACTTACTACCTCTACAGAAAGGGTTAAAACCTAATTCCTTACCTGTGGCTTCTTCCAGTGTGGCAACATCCAGTCTGGGGCTGTAATTTCCATAACCAGCAGCAGTAAAAGCACGAATCTGGAAAACATACACTGTTCCTGGCTTTAGGTTATTAATAGAAGCTGAAGTGGACTTGGTTTTCACTGTTGAATAGGTCCTCTCCCTTTGATCCTGGAAACAGGAAGACAAAAGATTAAATGACATTTACAGATTTGATTTTATCATGATTGCACAACAACTGACAGCCAGCCTGGGTGGTTTATTTTAATTTGCTGAATGTTCTTTTCCCCCCAACAACAAAAATAAAGCATACTCTGTGGAGTATTACAAAACATTGTCAATGCAATGAAGAGCTCTAAGTGTAACATAAAATTCAAACGGAATGCTCATGTTGTTACTCAGAAAGCATTCCAACCAAAAATTATTGCTTTTTTGTCGCTGATTAAATTTTGTGAAATTTTGATGAGAAATAACTACAGCTTTCCAGGGGAATCTTTGAGGTCCAAACAGTTCAAGGACAGGTAAATTTTTATTTCCTGGTCAGAACAGGACAAACATAGAGCAGCACAACCTGCCTTCATTCTGCATTAATTCAGATTTTTTTTTATTTCTAGAGTAGTAGATTCTAGAGTCAGAATTTTTTTTATTTCTAGAGTACTTCAAAGCTATCATGAATTAACTCCTAGACATCGTGAAATGAATGGAAAAAACTCTGACTGACATCATTACTTTGACATCGTATCCCACTATCACCTCTTAAAAATACAATATCACCGATGTATAATTGGCTGGATTTTGCATAATTTCTGAGGTCCTTAACTCAGTTTTCACTTCAGATTTTTATCTCTGGCTTTTAGTCTTTTCTCAGTTTTAGACTCTAAGGCATAAAGAGGAACCCAGGGAAAGAAGCTCAGTACGACACTCCACAAATTTGAAGCTGAAAGATTACAAACCCTATGAGTAATAACTCACTTTCAAATAGCACAAAAGCTGTATCACAGATCATTAGAGTATTCAAAAAGCTCTACTTATTCATCACATTTACTGACACAGATTATGTTTCAGCATAGATATGTGAAGCCCTGTTGATTTTTGGTGGCAGATGCAACCCTGATTTGAAGGGCAGAAGAGATGAATTAACCAACCATCTGAATGCACCACATGACCAGAGAAGCATGAGCCGTACGCAGCAGTGCTAATGAGACGGATACAGAGGGAAGGAATAAATCTGTAACTCATTTCAATAATACTTCACCAGCTAAAAGTGATGGAGAGCCTTCCCTGTCACAGTCAGTAAAGCAACAAAGGCTTTTGCTGGAATACAGGGCTATACAGAACATACATGATTTCTTTTCTCAGATTCAGTAATGGCTTCTCCTGGTTCTTGCCCAGTTTGTTACTTGAGCAAGCCCAGAATCTTGGCTAGCAACAATTTTCCACATCTTCTCCAAAAGAATTTAAATCATTTCTAAGTGAGAACGATGGCAGAATATATGCTGGTAAATGAGAAAGAACAGGAATGCTTGAGAGATGAGAAACAAGTGTAAGGAAACCATATACAGTCAGGTTCAGGACTGTCAGCCACAGTGGAATTTCAGTTTTGGTTTTGATGCATAAACAGGGCTTATTTGAATTGCCAACAGTCCTTGTATTCAAAATTAAATAAATGACAAAAAAATAAAAATAACCTGTACTAGAAATCTCACAGGACAGGCTCACTTTGGAGATTTCAGGCAGTTTCCATTCCAGCCCTAGCCAGAAGTGAGAGGTGAAAAAAACACTTATTGGAGTATTTAAAGACTACAAAAATGTTTGATTTAATTTGCCTCTAAAAAGAGCTGAAAGTTCAAATCCTTTTATTTTTTTTCTTTTAAACTAGTGGAACAAAACTTAAATGGCCTTTCTCATTCTGAGCAAGAAGATTATGAAGTAATTTTAAAGCTGAAATGCATTTTTTTGGAAGGAAAACAACCACTTCAGTATTTGTGCAAAAATTGCCTCAGTTAGTTATATAGTCCAGTTTATCTGTGACTGTTAGAATGAGCTTTTTATTCTCTTTATTAATTTCACTGTACTAAGTATAATAGTGGAAGATGTCTTTCTATTAAAAACCACAAACTTTAACATCAGTTTTTCTCTTTACAAACATTAAAAACTGGCAATGAAATTTGGTTAGTTAAAATGAGCAATAGAGAAAATAATAAAAAGCCACATTATTAAAGCTATCATTATATAAAAAGCTGGATATCTTGGTCATTTTTCTGTCATTTTACACTACTCATTTAAATTATTTATTTTATTTGAACAGATTAGAAACTGCTCTGCACATTAAAAAAATCCAAGGTTTTTGGTTCTCTTTTTTTTGTTTGTTTGTTTTGTTTTCTTTTGGGTATTTTGGTTTGTTCATGGGGTTTTTTTTGGTTTTTGTTTTGTTTTGATTCAGAGGACAGTTCTGCACTTCCAAAATATGTAAAGTTTTAAAAATACTTGGACTTTATTTGTGTGTGTATGTACACACACATGCTAGAATAACAAAAATTATCTCCTAAAATTATTAAACTTCCTTCCAAAGAATTATTTAGCTACCTGTACTTATCTACTAGATTTTCTGATATGAATCATTGGAGTGAACAACTTAAACTGGAAGTTAACAACAACAAATAAAAATTTTATTCGTTTCCCAAATCATATAAAGATCTTTTGATAAGTATATGTGAGTAATTCAGCACTAAAAATGAAACATGACTCTTGATATTATAGCCAATCTGGGCTGAATTTACCTAATTTGGTGTTACCTAGTAAGCTGACATGCTCTTTTTGATATAGCGGTACTGTTACCTTGCCTGCAGAAATGTCTTGATGAGTGACCACAAAGGAGGCCCTTTATTCATTTTTTAAAAAATTTTGATTATTTCTTTTTCCACAGAATGTTTTATAAAAATTAGGAGTATGTTATGTTACGTTATGCAGTCAATTTCCCAGGGAATCTGGAGGAGCCAAACTTAGTCTGGGTCCCATGACAAACGCAGAGCTGCACAACCTGCCTTCACTCTGCTTTCATCCAGTTTACGGTTGTCAGAATTTTTTTATTCTGCAGTACTTCAAAGTTATCATGAATGAAGCCCTAGACATGCTGAAATGAATGGCAAAACTCCGACTGACATCAGTAAGATTGCAATTTCACTCTACCAGAAACAGAGATCACTTCATCTACTATTGAAAAGCAGCCTTCAATTCATTATTGTGTTGGGAGAAAAAGTGAAAAATAAATTTCACAGTCCTGGTCCTTTTTAAGAGGAGACATAAGGAATATTTATTTCCTAAAAGTCTAGGAAGTGTTTTGAAAATTTTCAGACATCAAGTAGAAGCTCATAAGGAAATACAAAATGCAGACAGGAGTTGTACTTGATACATTATTTCAAGACTAGAATTACGTTGATACAGAAGGAAATGAAACAAGCTTCAAACACAAAGTAGAGTAGATGTGAAAACAAGCAATATGATGGTAAAAATATCAAAGTAGAACTTAACAATTAAAAAAAAAAAAGGGGAAAGAAAGACAGATTTCAAGTGTATATTTCTTTTTTAGTATGCCAAAATACAATATATGAGATATATGATAGCAGTAATAATTGCAGGATTTAGCTAGTTATTAAAAACAAGCAAAATCACTGGCTTTGGAGAGATGGGGTAGTTGATTGCTGATGACTTTAACACTGTTCCACAACGCAGCAAGCCAACATAAAGCAAACAACACATTGTTGCACATTACAGATAATCTTAGCACTTACTTTCTCATAATACTTGATTTCATATTCAGTAATGACTCCATTGGGATGTTCTGGTTCCTGCCAGGAAAGCTCCACACTCCTCTGCAGCACTCTTTCTTTCATTACGCCACTAACTTGCGAGGGAGCTGTTTGGACAAGATGTGTCAATAAATAAAAAGCGAATTTGTTGGATGCCTAAAACCAAATGTCATTACTGATCCACCCCATGCTGAGCCACTTTCATTAAGGTACAAGAAAGCACCTTTTCATAGCTCACAACTCAAAGCTAATGAATATTCTAGCAGATCCCGATTACTGTTCATAAACTTAGAACAGAAATCGAACTAAAGTGCAAACAGCAAAAGGTGTCATTGTTCGAGTTAGTGCAAAACTGAGACTGATGGGATAGGAAAAACAATTAAGCAAGTTAATTCTGATGATGATAGCAAATCAAATTTCTAGATTGATGTGTAGTAAATTAAGAATCTAAATATTTATTGCATATGTTTCTGAAATGCATATAAAAAGAAAATCTTTTAGAAACAGAATCACATTTTAGGCTGGTTTGATATGACTAATTCCAGATCTGCTTAGAAAGAATCTCTCACAATATCTGATTACAACATGATGGTGATGAAAACGACTTTGTTAAGAAACTAAACCCACTCTTTTTCATTAGTTCAAATCTTTCCAGGAGATTTTTCTCTTTAGAGCTAAGTTTCCATATTTGGTCTTAGCATTTTTGAAAGTACAAGACAATTTAAGGAGTAGATCTTATAGAACAAAGGGCACACTGTCTTCCTCCGCCTCATTTTACAGATATAAATAAATGCATACTTCGTGCATGCACATGTACACACACTGAGTTTCCTAATAAATATCTCCCACAAACAAGGACCTTTTGAATCAAAACCCAATATAAGAGCATTATAGAGACATTGACTCTTATAAAAAAATTAAGAGAATTATTTACAGTAATGAACAGTAAGCGACTGAAAAAGTAACTCACTTTGTCAACTTATTTTTAATCAGAAAAACAGCAGATATTTTGCTGATGTACAGTGTCAATGAAGGCCAGACATCACAGTCTTCCTCAAACACACCCATTGAATTTAGAACAAAAGTCCTGTAAAACTACAGCACTTTAAAAAACAACTATGGTATTGGAACCATGCAGAACTTGACCTTGTTCTCATTCAGTTTAATGGAAATCAATTTTGCTCACGCAAAAAGATAGAGAGGACCTGACCCTCAGTCCCCTTCAGTTAAAAGCTAAAGGCCATTTACATGGATAAGGACTTGGTCTTGGGGCAGACACAGACCCAGGAAAGCTGTTTGAGATAAATTTATTAGAAAAAATATACTAGAGAAAATACTAAAGATATTAAATTAGAAATAAATTTTTATATCTTTTTCTAACATAGAATCTAATACTAATTATTTATTGAATTTTTTTTTAAACCTGAAAACTTTAATTATTTTAGGTAAAAAACCCACCACCTTATTTCAGAACTGTGTATAAAGCTTTCACTATATAAAATTATGTAGTCTTCAGATAAAACAAAATTCTTATCCCAAGCAACAATGTGATCTTCACTTTCTCTAATTTTTAAAATAACATAAAGCATCTAAATGCACATTCCTGTATCATTAAGTATAAAGACATAACGATACAATTAAAATACCTACAGCACAATCAAGAAAATAATCCTCTGAAAAATTAAATGGGATTGTTAACTTCTTATTGCAATTTTGAAGTTTCTAGGTTTGTTTTTTTTTTTTAAATTATAACATGTATGTTCATGTAGGTTTTAAAAATTTGTTTACATTTCATTAGAGACTCCAAGAATACATTAAAATTAGGGATTGAAGCCATGCATGATAATTTTCATTATGAACTATTTTGTGGTATATAATCAATATAATCAAAGTTGAAAATCTCTTACTCTAGGCTGCCTAACTGATAAAATAATAAAATTGTGTCAGACAAACACCCTGGGGGTTGCTGCACAAAGCCAAGATCAATTTCACACTCCTTGCATTCTCTTTCTAAAAGCTTAGAGTATTTTCACGCTTTAATTAGTGAAATATATTCTTTTTCATAGCTAGGACTCCAGAATGCAGCAAACTAATTTACTGTCTAGTTTTCTTTGACATGATTAACTAGTTGTCTTCTTTGCCTAAATAAGTACCCCCACATCCTGAATGAATTTCAGAGAGGTCATTATGTTTCATGTATAATTTTCCATCTCATCCAGATAAATGTTTCTTAAATTGCTAATCTTACATTTTTAGATGTCTGAAGTTGTTAATGTTGGTACTTATTTTTGCACAATTTTATATTACCTAGGTCACTGGAATTTGTTCTCCATGCTTCCTGCTTTTTGTTTTTGCTTATCAAATTTTTTCATTCCGTTGGCCACAGCTTTCATTTTTCTCAAAGCAGTGAAGCAAAATAAACTTGATATTAGTTAACTCTGTGTATGTGGGGAAGGAATGGGAATGTGAAGGAGGAGGGATTGAGAGAGGGGGAAGATTTTAATCAAGGAAATGAAATACACTGTGCAAGATTCCCACTTAACACCTGCACAAAGTACATAGAAAACAGGCATAATCCATTCTTAAAGAATTTCCATTCAAACTAAAACCCAAGTGATTTATCAACATTGCAAGACAGCATCTAAATTGGTTTGGTTTGGGGTTTGTGTGTGGGGTTTTTGGTAATTTGTTTTTGGTTTTTTTGCACTCAAACAAAAAAAAATAAAAAAGTTGTGGTATCTTTCATTGTTAGAAGAACCACACGAGGAAGAAGAGAAAGTCCAGACCTACAGTCCAACCTTGCATATGTTGGCAGCTCTGAAGACAATTATGTTGTGTATAATTCCTATATCACATGAGATTCCTAAAATGCAGCATGCTACCTAACCTTTTTTTGGGTCCCCATGTTTTTCAGGAGAAGAAGGGAATCATTACATTGACTGAAGCCTGCGTAGCCTCCTCTGGCAAGGAGCACCAGTTTGTTTTCATTGCACAGAAATCTCTTCAAACTAGAGCAGCCACATAAGCCAATCCACTGACGTGAGAGGGCAGGCTATCTGCCTTTTGGGCTGCATTTCTTGATCTCTGCTTAATGAGAGTGTACAAGTCAGAAGCATTTTGTTCTTTATTCTGGTAGAATATTTTCTCTGTATCCTCTCTGTGGCTTTCTTACAGATGGTTTTATATTCACGTTTTATTTGTTATGGCTTCCTGACACCTTCTTTTAAACCTTTAGCCAACTTCTCATTGCCTATCTATGCTAATTAATTAACAACTTTTTATGGCTTTGAAACAACTATATTTGAGAAAGCTTGAAAATTATGTAAGAATACAATTCATCCTTAAATACAAGATAAATTAAGGAATTAAATTACAAAAAAAAAAAAAAAGGAGCTAACTCTATAAAAACAGGATTAAAAAGAACATATTTGTTCCCATTTCTAGCTAAACCAATAATGATAATAACAATAATAATAAACTACTTCAGGATGTTTTTCTTCTAGTAATCTACTTCTTGCCACTGCATCTCTAACGAAGTCTTTCATGGCAAAGACACTTCTTAAGCATTTCTAGACAACTATATACCCAGTCCTGAATGACTTGAGCTTGCATAATCCCTACTGTATCACTTCAGGTTACAAAACAGCCTCACTTGACAGAATCATTATTTCCATAATATATTACACGGGGGGAATGCAGGCTGTTCAAAACACCATTTGCTATCAACTTTCTTTCTGATATACCTCATCTCTTCTTTTTCTCCTTCCTGCTGACACAACAGCCAATGCATCAAACACACACAGCCTCTCAGGGCTAACAGGCAGATGTACCTACACACGCAGCATAAGAAAGTACTTTGAGAATGACAGGCCCTCAGCATACTCATTCACCTTTTTTAAATGCATCAAATATACCATTCAGCAAAAGAAAAAATTGATTTTCCCCAGGTTTCAACATCACAGCCACTGAGAAATATAACTGTGCTGGGTTTTACTGATAAAGCCTTCAAGTTATATAGATTTCAAGCTGGTCATCATTTTCAGATCAAGTTATAGAATAAGTTAAAACTGGGGTGACAAAAGAGCAGGATATTCCAAGGATATATTCTGTTCCAGAGAGAATATTGCATCTGGTAGACTGATGTGTTCCATACTGCTAAGCCAAGCACATGGTACATTATTAATACGTGCAAATATTAAGGTATAGAAGAGTGTAGCAATTGTTTTGGAAAGCACTACTTTTAGTCCAGAGGCATTTGAAAATTTTATAACATAATACTGCTCATGCCTTTAATCTCTATCCTTAGCTGTTCTCCAGTTCTCAAGACTAACATTTTCCTTGATCCATAGTGTGATTTCCAGAAGGCAAAGGGAGGTGTATCAGAACACATGACACCAAAAAATACCCCGAAGAAAAGCAACAAAAAATCCCAAAACAAACAAAACCCAAAACCAATCAAACAAAAATTACAAGTAAGCAAAAAACCCGCAATAAAAACTGAAAAATTAAAAAATGTGAGGCTTGATTTTAACATATAAGAGGAATTAGGCATAATGTACCAATTGCTAGCACAAAATCAGCCGCAAACATCTTTTTACTGAAAAAAGATAAGTCAGCAAAAAGAACATACCTATCAATTTCTCAGTGACTTCCTAAAGTCCTGAATATTGAATGTGTCTCAATTCCATCAACAGCATCACTCACAGACACTTTTAATTTGATACTTTTTAAAAGTGTCTCTAGAAGCAGCATCCTGTGTATTTAGTAGTTCATGTATATGAAACAAAATACTTAAAATTATTAGATTAAGGTTTTAAAATCCTGCAGTCACATTTCATACAGAAAATTTCATAAGTGAACAGGAGTACATCCTCCTTGTGCAAGACTAAACCTTATATTAATAAATGCTACCAAATCAATGCTTACAACTCTAGTTCCATGACTTGTCATACAAATTCTAAAGAATGAATGGGCTATCAGACTTCCTTAACCTTTTTTAAATTTCCTTATCTTACAACAGCAATAATGTACTAAAGTCAATCTGAGCTTCCTCTTGTATGTGCTGAAGTCAAACAATAACACTGGCACTTTGATAGCACCCTTACAGCACTTCCTGAAGGACAAAAACTTGGCTTTTGGCATGTTTATTTTCATATAATGAAGATATGCAAGAATATTCAAAAATACCAGCTTTTCCTACAGCATCAATGAGAGCAATTTTACATCTCTTTAAAACAGTATCTTAGGGCCCAATGTTAGTTTTAGATGACATAAACCATTTTTTCTGCAACAGTGTTCTACAACAATTGAGGGGTGTTTTGAGTATTGAGCCTGAAGGGGACATTGCTAAGAGATGCAAAACACAGAAAAACAGGGATATTGGTATCCCAATGGTTATAACCTACTCTGTTATTTCTTTTTAACATGTCTTTGCTGTGTCCTTTTTCAGCAGAAGTCTTTGGATAATGGAGTTGTTTTGCCTCTACATCTATTTTAAGTGAGACTGTAATCTGGCATTTCACCAATAACAAATGTAAAATTAACCTGTGTGGATATAGATAGATAGAGATATATAGATAGATATAGATAGATGAAATAGATAGATATAGATAGATTATATAGATATAGATATAGATACAGATATAGATAGATATAGATATAGATATGCATATGAAAATAGTAGCAGAAAATTATACTGTTGTTAGCTCTTAAATGGTTGTTCAGGAAGAGAATATGAAACTCCCCATGCTCCATTACAGTCCTGCACCCAGATTACCCAAAGGGCACCTTTCTGCACCAGCTTTTGCACTGATTTGCTCCCGAGAGAGAGTGTAAGTGAAGTCATAACCTGGCCTCCAACCATGTTCTGATTTGCTCTCAAGGGAAAGAGGCATCAGAATTGCCAAAATTACTAAATAAAGTGGAAGGCAAACAGATTATACACCTTGAAGAATTGCAGCTGCCGCTGTCAGGGATCTGGGGGTCAGCATGTGGCACCACACTGGTTTTTGTGCTGATCTGAAACAGGATACCTCAGGATACATGCCCTCCCTTGCTTCAGGACACATGCTCTTGCTTACTTCTAAGGAACTGTCTGATGTAAAAAGAGCCTTGACCAAGTTTGCTGGTTCTGGGGAAATTTTAACACTTTACTGTATAGCTATTTCCCTTATTTATTTTGTCTCTTAGAAAGGTACAAAAGCTTTTTTTGTGATAAAGAGAAAAAAAAAGTTTCTTATAATAATTATTCAAATTATTTAAAAATTCACAGCACTGTAACATAGCACTCACTTGAGTGCTACTAAAGCCATGATAGAAAACTGTTCCAGCTTGTCCTTGAAGTGCTTGGAAAAAAGAATGCTTACATATCACTTCATATTTACACTTATATGTGAAATAATTTTCATGTTATCCTGTAACATAATTCATGCAAAAAGACAACAGAAAAGATCATGGTAGCTCTTATACTGAAAATAATTAAATGTATCGATAGAAATTCACAAGATTTTCTGTTTCATTACAGAGTATTCCTCTCCCCTCAGTTAAGCCTCCACATGACAAAGCAGCCCATGATAAAAGGTTATTGAGTACCACTGTATTATGCCATTAGTACCCATTGCTTTGGATCAATGGCAGAGAAATTCCCCACTGTGTTTACAAGCTGCAGCATTCAAAAAAAGACCCAAATAAATCAGATATTTTACACTAACAATATCCTACAGAGAAACCACTTTAACTTCCTCGCTGACACACTTTACTTTCCAGCTCATAAATATAACACAGTGTGCCTACAGTGCTGGGTAAGCCATCAGCAGGGGCACACATAGTTGCTCTGAGCCACTTGGGGATGTCGTGAGTACATGGGAACAGGTAAGGTAGTCAAGTAATACTTGACTGCATTACTTCATCACATGTTTTGCCATTATTTTTATGGCTGAGAAACTCTCAAAATACTTGCTGATCTACAGTGAGGAACAGAAGCAGTAGTTTCCCAAACACTATACTGTCGAATATCAATTAAAAAATAGAATTATAAAATATGCTGAGTTGGAAGGGACCCATGAAGAAAAAAACAACAAATACGTTCTGATCTCCCCTAATATCATTAGCAAATTTTGAAGAAAGCTTACAGTCAAATAACATTATTACCAAATATGTAGTGATTTACTAATTGTCCATACCTTTTAAACATCTGATGCATTTAAAACACATAATGGTTTGGTAATTACTTCATCAAACCCAAAACTTAGCAGCTGGATCAGTTCTGTATGCTGTCTGCTTGCAAAATTCTGGGGAGGGAAACCAATAGAAAGAAAGAAAAAGAATCTACCAGAAAGAAATGAAACAGTTTAGAAAGATCGAGCTGACAGCTTGTCTATCATGTTTTGATTTCTTTTCTGGTCACAGTCTACATCTAGACCCATTCTATGAACTCCCCTGTTTCTTCTGCCTGACATTTGGTACAAATATTACTGTTATGTCTGCATCTCATTTCTTTGAAAACTGGCAACTTGGGCATCAATCAGTGCTGAACGGATGCTGAGTTGCGTAACAAGTGACAACGTCGTCTCCCAAGATATCCACAACTCTTGTTTTGTGAATAAGTTTTGACATGTCAGGCACAAACCTGATTCTTACAAATGTGCTAGAGTAACAAACCAGCCTTACAAATAACAGAGAGGGGCTTTTGTTCTCCTGAAGCATTTGTTTTCCTTTGCAGAAGAAATATTTCTATGTTAATTATCTTTTTCTTTTGTCCTGTGTTATTTTGTGATTCATCTTTCATAACATTTTCTTTTTTTTCTTCTTTTTTTTAGAGAAACATCTGCCACCAACCTTGCTGTAAATCCTTGGCACACGGATATTATTCTTCATTAAAGAAAACAAAACATCACCAAACTCTCCAAAGATGAGAATACTCTTTTCCCTGGTGGGATACTCAGACACATAATGTTCTCCTTCTGTCTCCAGTCATCTCTGTTGGCAAGTGTCAATTACAGACATAGGTTTTAGGGAACAGAAGGATAAAAAACAATTTACAAATACTTTTCTCTGGAAACAGACAGGTGTAATGACTGAGACTGTTTGCTGTAATTGAATTTCATGCTGTCATCTATTCAGTCACAAATAGATGTCAGCTTCAAGGATGCTACACATGGGGAAAAAGTAACAACAAAAGCCCCTTAATACATTCTTATTACTGTATAGCTAAGTTTGCCACTCCAGTTTGAGTTTACAACTCTAGACTTCAGCAAAAGAAATTTTATTTTTAGAGAAGTGTATGAGGTGATTGACAATAGTGCCTTTGGAGGCCTATGGAGTAGTAAGTTTATTTAGTGTAAGATGTCCAAGAAACAATCAAGTGAATTCCAGCCCCATAACAAAGCATTTTGTTTCAGACACAGACAACCAAATCTGGAAACAAAGTGCCATGCCAAAAAAATTAAAAACAGTTGATCAAATATTAACAGAAAAACATATAAATATTCTATAAAGATGTCAGCACCAAACAATAATTATGTGCCAGAGGTTTGATCAAACTTACGCTTCCAAAGATATAATTGTTCTGTGGGGAAAAAATTATTACTCTACTACCATTCTTCAAATGTGTAACAACTTCTGTTCCAGCCTTCCAAATTCCTGTGAAATGCATCATAATGGCTCTACTAACAACAGGCATATTTCTGAAAGCAGCACGGGTAGTATTCACAGGGAATACAGGAAGAACTCTGTGCACAGTTTGCATTTTCTCTCACATTATGAGCTGTTCTTCTCTCAAAGAGCAAAAATCTCTAGAATTTAAGAAGACATATAAATATCCATCTGGGAATCTCTGCTACAGTGATAAATATCAGAAGCAGTAAGGCTGAAGTTAGTGACTATGCACAGGAGGGGAAGTCATGTCCATGAGGAGAAGGTAAGGCATAGCAGACAGCCTATGATTCCCTAAGTCAGGAGTTGTAGAGGAAGCAGTTCCCCTGGCCAGAGTGAGGTCACCACTGTGGAGAACTGCCACTGACATAAACGCAATACTTAAAATTTCTCCTGATGTACAAAAATTCACATATATTCTGTCAGCTGAGAAAAAAAATCCACTTGATACAACGTTGATTGTCCCAAATGAGATAACTTTGGAGGTTTGCATGAGCTGTTCAAAAAATACTGTTCTGCAAAAGCAGAAGAAAACCCCCTTATCTTCAGAGGGATGTATTTTGCAAAGTAAAGCTATTTGATTGATTTGAATACACAACAAAAATTAACATCTCACTATTCAACAGCAAAAACTACTTTAGACATAAATGAGCCTATTTATTTAAAAATTTTGTATCAAAATATCTTTAATATTTTTTTATTTTCTTTTTTTACACCAAAAATATTGAAACTTGTAATACATTTTTAGCGCTTATGCAACTACATATGACAAAAAGCATGATTTAAAAAAAAAATTATCCCTACCATCTATTATACAAAGAGTAAACTCTGTACATAATTTCAAGAAGATCTTAAATACTCTTCCCTTTGAGTAGACATTAGTTCCTAAAACACTTTAATGCTAAAAGTAACTTTGGATTTGGGGGATTTTTCTTGTTGTTATTTGAGAACATGCTATGGTTTAATGATTCTTCAAGTTCTGCTCACCAGAAAACTTTGCTCAAAAATTTGGCTGATGCAGAAATGTATTAAGCTGGAAACACATCAATCATTTAATGAAAGAATTTACTACATGGTTTTAAAAGTTGTACAGAATCATCTTTTTTTTTTTTTTTTTTTTTTTTTTTTTTTTTTTTAATGGTTTTT
>VWYP01026650.1:2329-62364 GCA_013400435.1 Pycnonotus jocosus | reverse complement strand
AGTGCACGTATAATAATCTGTTACAACTTTGGTGTTTTTCTCTACTTACTATTTGCTTTGTCAGCTTCAGCAACTTTCCTCAAGCAAGAATTCCTAATGTTTAAAATAGAAAAATGCTAGAGTAAAACCTTGAACAGCTCTTCACAACAGAAGTAGCTCATATATTCCTGTTTCAGCCTACTGTTGCTCAACCGACACACGTTTTTGTCTGACACAGAACTTTGCATAATGTCTGTGATTACTTACTTAAATATCTTTTTCAGGAAGGTATGACCTAAAGTTCTTTGAGAGTCCAGGTAAATAGTAATTTCTATTCTTTGTTCGTTACACTGTTGACTTTCCACCAAGAACTGTAAAGGATCAAAGAAGCAGGATTTAACTTATTAGTATTCTGCCCATGCTTTCCTATTACCTTATGGTTATCAGTTTCATTTTAGATTTGGCTCATTCTGAAGGTGCCTGGCTTAATTATTCTGAAGATATTAATGCTGGGTTTTTTTGAAGGTAGTGACAGCACAAATTGCTTAGACAACCTTCACTTCCTGTGAAGCCAAAGAGTCAAGGCCAGGTTTCATCTCTGTGTGAGTTCTAACTGATCAAAACCCTGTGATGCAATAGGCCAGAATAACTTAAAATTTACTTGTAGCTTTTGTCTGTTGTAAATATGTTTCACCTCACTATTAGCAAGCAGTACTGTCAAGCAAGACTACTTCAAATGTTCAAAGTGAAACCAATTTTCTGTTAACCTGAGATTCCCTGTTAAAAAACAAGCAGTAAGCAGAGTTTATTGATACCTTAATATCAATAAACTTGTGGAAAAACTAGATTTTCCAACATAAATATTTAGATATACTCTACCTTCAGATTTGTGTATGTCTGAAAATTAGATCTGTGACAACAGTAAGTTTCTGATGACTCATTATGCAATATTTTATCATAATTATTTTGTTAGAATTATGTAGTTCAGCAGTTCTTGATACAAAGTTCAAGAAGTGTTTGTACAATACTCTCAGGCACATGGTGGGAATTGGAGATGTTCCTGTGCAGGGCTGGGAGTTGGACTCAATGATCCTTGTGGGTCCCTTCAAACTCAGCATATTCTGTGATATGATTATTGCAAAATCTACTGGGCAGGTTTTTAGTGATAACATATATTACTGCTGTAAGAAGCTCAGAAATGTCTAAAATATCCTAATAGATTTCTGTCTAAGAACTACTGTTTTTAGCCAAACAGTCACAAATGACAAGAATAGAGAAAGGGCAAAAAAAGTCAATAGGGCACAGTTGCTGGGAATAAGGATCCAGTATGTCACTTGTCACCAACCAGCGAGTCTTGGTTTGGCTTTACCAATCTAAATATGAAAAGTGTACCTTCTAGTACTCCAGCATGGGAGCACTTCAGTTGCAAATGAAAAAAGAATGTATAATTTTCACACCCTTGATTCCATGCTTCTTCATAGTTGTACTGAGCTTACATGAAGCAAAACATGTTTTAATTCCCAGTATTGTTTCTGTTCCAGGACTTCTTTGATACTCTTGTGAATTGTAAGACTGTAGGGTTTTTTCTGTAAAACTATTTGGAAATCTTTCCATAGTAAAGCTCCTGCTCTGCTGAAAAGTAAATTTGAACTGTCACATTCACTCTGTTTTGCAGTCATGGGCTTTTACTTGCTGGGAAAAAAAAATTCTGGGATGAAGTTTTATATAGATGATAATACAAAGATGTATTTCTTTCTGTCTTATGATGGAACTGATATTTAAATGGTATGCTTCTTCATAGTTGAAAATTTAAAGAGAAGGAAAAATTTGAAGCTATATATTACTTGATTTTATGATCTTAGACATCAGCTGGAGGTATATTTTTTGTTACAGTGCAGGAAACATAAGGCATAAAAAATGTGTAATATTTGTATCAACAACTGGTAATTCTGTGTGCGAACTGGAGTCCCATGGGTTGTCAGTAAGGACTTAAGTAAATACTTGTGCAGGGAATCAATATATTTTGTGTCTGAGAATAATCTGCCACATCCTGACCACACTGTATTGTAGTGCTTTGTGATGGCACAGAGAAATGGATTGTCATTGTAAACATGCCAGTGCATCTCTGATGGTCTGGGGACATCGTGATGCTTCAAAATGTGACACAGCTTCAGCATGGACATGAGATTAACCACTGTCCTTCAACAATTGCATGTTGGGCTATAAGATTCCTAAGGTGCTTTGCTTTATTGCATGCTCAGTGCGTGTTTCATTTTTTAAGTTTTCAGGTTACAGATGAGTGTGTCTGACCCCACTGTTTGAGTATTTTGTTTGCACTTTGCTATTTATTTTTTTGCTTCTTCCTACTGCCTTCTACCCAGTTATCAGGGGCCTGACCTGGACTTGCTATATCCCAGATATTTCCTAAACTGAGAGTGAGGTTGGGCTCTTCCTTTTGTATTTGGCGTCTCTTAAAATGAGTACTTCAGTAGCAACAACAATAGTCTGTATGTAATAATTTTCACCAGTGCATTTCTTTTCCCCTTAAGAACTTCTTGAAATGTACCCTAGTTTTGTGGGTGGGTCGCCTGAGGTTAAATACAGTTTTTACTTTCAAAGTTATTTTTTCTCTGCTTAGCTTTCTAATTAAGTGTTAAAGTTGAATATAGGCCAACTACTTACATGTGCTTTTGCATTCATCTCTGTTTTCCATTATTTGTGTTTCCTGGAGCATGCTTATTTTCTGTGGAGATATATATAGGAAAAGAGTCCTTAATAAAATCTTATCCATTGAGCTAGTGCTTGCTAAGTGTGTGTTCTCAATCCACTTGTGCATTTGAGGAACAGAATGGAACTCCAGGTAGCTTGTTTAGCCTTGTAGCATGGCATCCATTTCAAAATTGTAAACAAGTCCTGTGATAATGTAGTGAAAACTCTTTGTTCAGGTCGTAACATTTTGTAGATGTGCTTTTCTAAATGCTTCTTTAATTTTATAAGTGTGTTGGTTCTACTATCTTGCCAGAATTTTATTGGTGGCATTTTTATTTATTAACTCTTTCAAAAATATTTTTTAGTTTATTTATTTTTCTGAAGATAATAAAAAATCATGCACTAGAATGGAAGGTTGCTTGCTTGTTTACTTCAAATGAGAAAGATTCATGTAAAAACACTGTGATTAGACATGTACGTATGTATGAAAATAAATGGTATAACAGAGAGCTAAGTGTCAAAATAATACACACCGTAATATAACCTTAAAGAAATAAAAATATCAATTCAGTGTAAAACATCTAAATGTCTAAATGAGTAAAATTTGAACTTCAAGGAACTGAGAAGGCAAAGAAAGAAGGTATAGCCTATGTACCATCTCAAAAAACTATTTTATATTGGAGAAATGCTATATATTCTAGTGATTTAAACAAAAAGTATAACCTGATCAGTGCTGAAGGCAGAAGAAGCCAGAACTGGTAAATGAAAAGAGAGCAATTTTCAGAAAACAGGGAGAATGATAGTGCATTGGGTAAAAGGAAGCTGAAAAATCAGCCAGCTAGGGCAAGTACTTAGCACAGACAGATTCTGTGTCAGTCAATTACATAAGGGCTGTGCAAAGCTTTGATTCCAGATCTTGTTGATTCAAAAACATGATTACTCTTGAGGAGGCATTTAGTACAGGTCACAGAATCCCAGAAAGCTTTGGGTTGGAAGTGACCTTAAAGATCACCTACTTCCAGCCTCCCTGCCACAGGCAGGAAATCTTCCTCTGCACCATAATACTCAGAGCCTCATCCAAGCTTGCCTTCAGCACTCCCAGGGATAGGACATCACAACCTCTCTGGAAATCTGGTTCCAGTGCCTCACCATCCCCAAAGCAGAGATTTTTTTTTCTAATATCTAACCTAAACTACCCTCCTTCAGCTTAAGGCCTTTACCCTTTGTCATATCAGTACATGATCTTTTAAGAAGTTCCTCCCCAGCTCTCTTATAGGCTCTCATTAGGTACTGGAAGATTGCACCAAGATCTCCTTTGAAGCTTCTCCAGGCTGAACAGCCCCAGTTCTCTGATCCTGTCTTCAAAGGAGAGGTGCTCCAGCCCTATGATGAACTTAGCTTGTTCTACTGGATGCACATCTTTCCTGTGTGAGCTTGGATGCAGCCCTCCAGGTGGGTCTCACAAAGGCAGAGCAGAGGGGCAGAATCCCCTCCCTTGGCCTGCTGGCCATGCTGATCTGGATGCNAAGCTTCTCCAGGCTGAACAGCCCCAGTTCTCTGATCCTGTCTTCAAAGGAGAGGTGCTCCAGCCCTATGATGAACTTAGCTTGTTCTACCGGATGCACATCTTTCCTGTGTGAGCTGGATGCAGCCCTCCAGGTGGGTCTCACAAAGGCAGAGCAGAGGGGCAGAATCCCCTCCCTTGGCCTGCTGGCCATGCTGATCTGGATGCAGCCCAGGATGTGGTTGCTTTCTGGGCTGCCAGTGCATTTTACCAGGTCGTTGAGCTTTTGAGCTTTTTGTCCACCAGCTTTCCCAAGTCCTTTTCTCTGGGGCTTCTCTCAATCCATTCTCTGTTCAGCCTGTGTTTTTCCTTGGGATTGTTGCAACACAGGTGCAGGACCTTGCACTTGGCCTTGTTGAACGTGGGGTTTACACAGGCCCACCTCAAGCCTGACAAGGTCCCATGGATGCCATCCCTTCCCTCCAGTGTGTTGACAGAACTACACACCTTGATGGTGTTGGTAAAGTTGCTGAGGTTGCCCTCAATCCTAGAGTGTCCACATCTGGACTGTGTGTTGCAATTGCATTGTCATCAGTAGTTTAAGATACCTTAGGAAAGCTAAGACTTGTCTGTTAAACCCCAGCTTTAGAAGGGACAAATAATTGAAAGCTGTCATGAGGGCAAGGCTTATGGCTTAGCCATGGAGCTGCCCTTTGGTACAGCAGCTAAACAGGTTTTGGAGCAGGGCCTTTCTATGGGGCTGCCTGAAGCAGACCACGCTGCACACTGGCACGGGCATCTCTGTGCCATGCTCTGCTGCATACTCTTGTTTCAGTTTCAGCACCAGTGTTCAGTATAGCCCAGCAGAAAACAGTACGAGTGGTAGCAAAGTCAGAGGAGGGTTGTCAGAGGTAGAGAGCAAACCTTCAGGATGAGACTCAGCTCCCTGAGCTGCTGCACCACAGCCACTGCAGAGTTAGAAATCTTTGTGTTCACCCAGTCACTAAAGAGAGCCAGGGAGCAATGCTGTGCCATCAAGCACTGTTTGTTTTCTGCTGTACACTCAAGATTTCAGTTTTATAACTTTATATTTTGTCAGTATCCTTGCCACTGTTATCTTCCCCCTGAAGTCTTTGGAAAGACTTGCAAGAGGGTGGATACTTATAGTGTGCTTAGTGTTATTTTTAAATAGAAGAGAGAAACTGATGCTGGTCTAGTTTTAAACTTTAATTAGCAAACACAACAAATACTACATCTTTAATTTTTTTAAAATGCTTTGTGAGGAATGGCATATTATAACTGATGTGCATATGGTCTGTGTGAATCTTAGCTTGCTGACAGCTGCGTGAGTTGTGGTTTTAACTGCATGTGCTGCATTGCTTTCATCTCACAAAGAAGCAAACCCCAATTTTCTCTATGGGAAATAATTAGTAAACAATTATGGTCTGGTATTATAATAAATTAGGTTCAGGCTTAATTCGAAATTATTGGAATACACTTTTAAGAATCCCACTAATTTAAGTTTAGAGGGCCATACTGATATTCATCAATCTTCTTGCACTTCTCCAGATTTATTATCTGTTCAGCAAAACTTTTCTGTTTATTTCCCAACTACAAACATAAAAACTAGGACTACATAATCCTTCAACTTTTTTTCCCCTACTCACTTCCTCTAAGTTATTTTTTGACAGCAATCAGAGCAACAAGAATAATTGCTTATAATAGTTATGCCACCATTATTATTGTCTAATGAGAACTCCATAAAAAAACCCATTATTTCAACTATTTGAGTCATACTTTCATTCCCATGCTTTCACTTCTAAGTTCTACTTTTGTATTTGTTTTCTGGAAATTTTGGTCAAAAATTATCAAAGTAATATGATTCAAATGCTTATTGACATAATTATTAGCTTTTAGGTTAACATAATCTTTACTTATGTAAGGGAATGGCTATTTAAGCTGTTACCAGTACTTGCAGCATTAGGCCAGTGGGCCAGTAATTATTTATAACTTAAATCCGTTTATCCTGAAAAACCCTGAATAGGCCATCTGTCATGGTTTTCTACTGGCAGAGGTCAGATCGTAAGTCATGAACACAATTTCCACTAGGAGGGGGTGGTATGAAAAAGACACTTACAACAGTATATTTCAGTTAATTTAGTGGTGAACAGCTATTTAATAGGCTTATTTAATCTTTATTAAAAAGGATTCCAAATCTTTCCCTTTGGTAAATCTGTCACAAGTTTTCATTACACATTTGGCTCTCCTGTCAACTCATTAGGTGGTATACCCTTGATGACAAAGAAAGTCTTCTTCAAAATTCTTAGCAGAATTTTCTTTATTTAGTGCATGCAACTTAACTTCATTAAGTGTTCTAAATAACTTCCAACAGAATATCAAATTTCACCTTCTAACTAATTTGAATTCAAGTCTTTAGTTTTTAGAAGAAAATAGCTGCACCTCAGTTTTGAGGGATGACCCTGAATTTTCTACCAACTAGCATTCAATGATATTTAATATCATTAACATTTAACGATATTGATTGGTCACAGAATACGTACAGATTTGTATTGGTGGATATAGCTATAATGCTCACTAATCACTGAGTGGTTGGAGTTGTAAGGGACCTTAAAGATCTTCTAGACCCAGCCCAGCTGCCATGGGTGGGGACACTTTCCATTACACCAGGTTGCTCAGAGCCCCATCGAACCTGGCCTTGAACACTTCCAGGGATGGGGCATCTGCAGCTTATCTGGGGAACCTGTTCACTGCCTCACCATCTTCGCAGTAAAGATTCCACTTAACGTCCAATTTAAACCTACTCTTGTTCTGTGTGAAGCTATTCCCTCTTGTCCTGTAATGACATGTACTTGTGAAAAAGCCCTCTCCATTTCTCTTGCAGGCTCCCTTCAGGTACTGGAAGGCTGCAATTAGGTCACCCTAAGCAGGAGTAAATTTCTTGCAAACACTGGTTATTACAAACAATCATTAGCTACTTGCACCCAGAAACTGATTCCACAGTTATGTTTTATACAGTTACATACTAGAATATGAGGGCAAATAACTACTGCTAATGATGGCTACTCACCCTAAAAGAGATTCTGAAAACCATCTGAAGCATGGTAAGAAAAATTGAAGAGGCTAGCAAAGATGAAGTAGCAGTGGCCTGTCCTGCTCTGGAGTTGTTACAGATTCTCTTACAAGGAGCAATGATACCTAAGCAAAAGGATAAGCTCTTCTTTTCAGCAGTGATTACCACTGCCTAGTGTGGGTGCTATATGACTGGCCTCTCACAGGAGCAGTACTTGAACTGCTCACAAGCAAGAGCTTTCTGTGTTTAGGGTTGTCAGCAGAAGATGTTTTGTGACTGCCCAGAACTTTGTATTTGACAGAAAAACTTCTGTTAAAAATGCTTCTCTGACAAAGGGGAGATACTTCTTCTGTGGGACCAAGTAAGATCTTAAGCACATTTTGATGTGTATACTTTAGTATTTCAATGAAATCTGATTTTCTATTTGTTCTTAAAAGTGAACTTAAATTCAGCATTGCTTTTCTATCCTTTGATACAGTGGTTTTTAATGGTTAAATTATGTCTTTTGCGTATTTAACCTTTATTGGGCTTTTTAAAAAATTATTCGTGTCTTTCTCTTACTGTATTTCAATAGTGAGCTCTGTCTGATTCAAAGCGGATTTGATTTTACAGCATAAACCTACCCTTCTTCTTCTGTAAATAAACCACATAAGAATGAGAAGAAATGTTAAGAAATAACTTCTGGTTTTGCATAAACAGAACAAAATCCATTAAAGATTTAGTGTAACTTCTTATGCCCTGTACATTTGGATAATTGCATGCATAACTTCATGAGGTAGTTAATGTTTAAGCTTTGTGGATTTTCGCATTTGAACATTTTCTGCTATTTGTGTATCTTCCCTGAAGAGTTTGCATCTGTCAAGTGCTGTGTATGGTTTATCAGGTGCATTTACCAGTCATGTCTTTATTGTTGATTGAAGCTTTGATTTAAGCTGCTTGGCAGTCATGTATGGTTAAATACATGCAAACTCAGAAAGCAAAAATGTACTTTGTTCTTGTTCTCAACCCCATGTTCGTATCAAGGCTGTTGTCCTTTCTGCTTGGGAGTCTGATGCATCTGGAATTTACATGGAGAGGTCCTGAGGGAAGGGTTAGGCACCCTTTCATTGCTCACCTTCAGCAGTAGCACATACAGTTGCATTGCTTTTGAAGGTCTGAGGAAAATTCAACAGAGATGTTTATCCTTGGATGAGCAAAGCTTTCCCCTGAAGAATAGCTGTGATATTAACAGCAAGAACCTTTTAGAAAGAAAAGTCATATTTGAGGATGGAATGGAGGTTGCTTATGAAAATAGTTCAAAAAATGTATCAGCAAATACAGACATTTATACAGTATCTATACGTATGAAAGTTGAGGGTTTTTTAAACATTAAATCAGTTGCCATAAATATACATTTCTCAACATTTTATTCTTGAAGTCTTTTCAACTTCAAAATTACATAATTACAATGCTAAAAGTTTACCATGGGGAAGAGAACTCGGTTGGTGTTTTTCTAAAGATCCTTGAGTGATTTAAAATTGCTTACTGCTTTACAAAAGAGATCTTCCTTGTGGGGGAAAAAACAAATATGACTATGAAGGCAAACATACCCACAAATTTTAAATTGTTAGTAGCCCAAAAGACTATTTTCTTTGAAAACTTTTAGAGCTTTCTTGTCATGCTTTGGGCATAGTAGTTATAGAGTGGTTAAACAAAGCAATATTAGGTACAATATTTTTTTTACCACTCACCTTAAATTTATTTATTTTCAGTTATTGAATTGTTTGAATTAATAAGTGAAATTTGCATCCTTAGTGGCAACAAAAAAGAATCAAAGTCTTAAAGGACTAAATACGACTTAAAATACATATTAGCAGTAAAAGAGAAAAGAACAAATCAACAAGGGCTAGATTTAGTTGGAAATGATTATATGGTTAATTATGGTACAGGACCATCAAAGTAATTTCTGAAAATTGATTAGATAGTATAGGTATTAATTTAAGAATATGCCATAGTTGAAGTTTGCAAACTTAAACTGTAAGTTCTAGAAAACTTGGTTATAATATAAAGTCTAATACTCTAGAGAAGGGTGCTGATTCTGTGATGGTGTTTTGAAAGAGCTGCATAGCTAAGTTAAATGACAACTCTGTTTTTTCTTTACAGGCAGGGAAAGGCATTTAAATGTGCATAACTGGGTTTACTCTTCCAGTAGTGCCTTAGAAGCAGTTCTGAAATCAGTCATTAATAAACATGACATGTTTGAATTTAGAGTCTTACATACAAGGTGTTTGATTGTGTATATCCAGTAGCTGTACAAGAAAGCTGGCACCATCATAGTCTTGATTGGTGTCATCATTCTAGGTGTCAACTTAATAATTTTTGGGCATGTGTGCTTGCTTTTTCTTGGTCTCTGCATTGTTTTTAATGAGGCTAGAACATTAGGTATTTTATTAGGTATTATACAGGTACTTTAGTTGGTTGCTGCAGGTATCAGTCAGAACGATAAGACTTCTCTAGCTTGATAGCCTTTCATGCTATTTTAATTCAAAGCTGGGTTAAAAAAATAGTTCTCTGTTTGGAGGGGAAGAAGGTACTCAGCACTTCTGATGATATAAAATTTTGAAGATAATTATCACATGTGTATTTGGAAAGTAATTTTTTTCCCCCTAACTTGAAAGAACCAGTAGTGAACCACCACAGCACTAAGATATTACTGTACTTTTACAGCTGTTGACACAATCACGTATATTCTAATATGAATTTATTTATTTTTTAATATAGAAGTAATTATAAAACCTGAGGTTGAGCTTCTTATTTTTAGAATGTTTTAGTATCATCTTGTTATTATGCTGTGGCTACACTGAGTTGTCCTTGTGAAACCCAGCAGGCTGGTTAAGAAAAGCCAATAGCTTACTTGTGATACAGAAATAGCAGAAACTGTCAGAAATTTCTGTTGCATCCAGCCCATCAATTCGTGGTTTTATTGAAGTTAGATTGATTGATTAGAAGTCACAGCTTGGTAAGACTCAGACAAGAGATACATAATGAATAACAGTGACTGTATTTATCTTAGCAGAGCTCAGCATTGAAGGCTATTTGTATTTCAGTATTCCTGTAGCTCTGCTCCTGGAATATTTTGATAGTCTGCCAAATCATGCAGCTGGACGAATACCATCACTTTGATTGCTGTTGGGAATCTTTGAACACAGAGAACAAAACTTAGCTAAGATAAAGAACAGTGTGTTTTGTGTTCAATTTCCTGCTGTTCTGTGATAGCAGTTAGATTCTGGTAAGGACTAGAAAAGCATAGCCTTTGTTTACCTGAATCTGATTAAGCTCCTGAATTAAGCATATAAATTCTTTTCTCTTGCTAGATTTGTGAACTTCTTTAAGATATATGCTTTTATTTCATACAACTGGTTAATTTTTAATACATTGTCCTTAACCCCCATACCTCCCTTTTTTATTAGCATTGATACTGTACAAGGTGAACAATAATTGTGTGTCACTTTGCTTGGCTAAATTATAAGTAAATTTTTTCTCACCTTAAAAAATATGAATAAAGTAATTCTTTTATTTTTTTTTTAACAAATCTAAAGATGATGAATTAAGATTGTTTTCAGGAAATTTATTTGTGGTGGTTCTTCAGGTGTATGAGTAACAGCAAAGTCCTTTCAGTTATGATCTGGACAGTGGCAGTAATTTTGATTGCTCAGGCCAAAAAAAGAAGAATTGCAAATCTTGCAAGGGGTTCTGCACACCAAGAAGACCATAGTAGGACTGTGTCTATATTCAGATGATTTCTTGTCTTCACAGGTACAGGCACTGTAGAAAGGATTGATTGATCACTTACTGAGCATGATTTTGTATCTCATGTTAAGATTTCAAGAGAACAGAAAATTGTAAAAATCAGTTAATCTGTTGTCTCACTCATCTGATCGTCTCCAGTGCAATAAAGTTTAAGGCTAATTTCCGCTGACTCCTATCAGTTCCATGAGGTTGTGTGGGTAATACAGCTTTGTGCATTTCATAGTTTAAAAACTATATATTAATGATTGTGTGTGGAAATGGTAGAGCTGTCGTTATTCAGGAAGGAGTTGTAGTTTGTCAGAGTTAGAACCTGGAAAAAGGAAATCTGCTGTAAATATATGCATAATTTGTGCCCTGCATGGAGATGTATTGCAGAAAAAATAAACAAGTTACAGGTGCATAATATTCAGTGATGCTGCATAGTGCCATGGGAGGTCTTTAGCATTACTGTATTTATGTTCCAGTTTTATTCAGTCTAGTGCTACCCTTATTTGGAGTACTAGGCACTCAATCTGGTAGGTTAATCTTTCTGTTTATTATGTTTCTTGATTCTACAAAATAACACATTTTAAATTACAACGTTATAAACAACCAGATTAGAAATTGCTTCAGATGTTTAGAATAAAATTGCTCAAAGTTGTTTTTTTGTAATTAATTAGCAAAGTTTTGCACTGAATACCTCCATTGCCAACTTCACTTGGGGAAAAAAAGATTGTGAAATTGAAGCATACTTACGAAGGTTTCTTACGCTTAATACCATGCTTTACTAGTGCTGCATTTCCAGAATGGTACTGTTACTTAAAAGGTATTTTGTTATTGTTACAAAGTAAAAGTAAATTCAGAGGCAATTTGCAGTTGGCACATAGTATTTATTTCTGGTGTGCTAGTTTTTAACTTAAGTTAGTTTTTGCTATTAACACCACATCCTAGCCTAGCGCTTCAAGATGAGCCAGGTATTCTGGAGTGTCTGGGCATGGATACATAGAGGTTTGTGTGTTTTCACACTGTTTATTTGTATCTAGTATCTGCTACTGCTTTAGGGCTATTTCTACTTTTTTCAGTGAATGTGGGGGTTTGTATTCAAATGTTATGTAGTTTTTGGGATGGTGCTAGTCTCAGAGGTATTCTGTAATAAAACCCCTTAAAAAGAACGCTTTTTAAATTAAAGTAGCAATTTGAGTGGAGAGAAGGCACTGTATTTGCTGACACTAAAATAGTATTAATGCATGTAAGGTGTGCTGAAAGTGCATGACTCCCTTCTAACCTTTATGGTTTAGCACTTTGGAATACCTTAGAAAAACATGTTCTAAAATGTTTATTAGCTTGTTCAGATATAACTTAAAATCTGTTTTTAAAGGCATGCATCCAGAGACATGCACGCAATGAATTCAAAGTGTCAATGTTTCAGGGAATCTAAATTATTTTCAGAATTTCAGAAATTGAGAAGGGCTAAGTGGAAGGAGAAAATGTTGGGCTGGTGCCAGGCGATAGCTCGTAACCCTCACAGACTTCCAAACAGCACAAGAACACCCGAGGTCTCAGGTGATGCTTCACATAACTCTACTTTGGTGAGTGAAAAGTTGCATTTCGTGACAGTGGCATGCTCAGATGGACTTGAGAAGTGTTAAATTTATTTTTTAAATAGTAATGTTTGCTGTTGCTTGCATTTCCTCTGTGTGTGAAACCCTTTGATATAACATCTGTTTACTCTTTCCTTTTGCTTTTTTAAATCTTTTATGTTATGCATGGTTCACTCTGACTTGCATGCTGTGTCTATAAATCAGTATTGATGTTTTGTGAATGGTAACGTCTTTAGGTAGGTGATGACTGAATATGGATCACTTACAATGTTTGTCATCTCAATCAGTGCAATGGCATTTGGTCCCTGATGAATACAGCTGGACATTATCTAAAGGCACCTGATTTACTCTTTGTTCCTGCCTGTAACAGCAACAAAACATCATGTGCCTAAACTTGGGTTAGACAGCTGGATTTTAAAATTATCTTCATGTATTAAACATGCTGCTACAAGAGATGGTAGAGTTTCTGCATGCAAAGCTGTTGATAGTAGATGTTCAGGCAATGTACATGGAGGAGTTAAAATGTATCATACGAAACTGAACAAAGTTACTCATTGATGAGAATTTTAATCCCACAGTTTTTGTTCATTGAAATAAAGCCACTTACATCAGTAGACCTGGCCAGGTGAGTAACAACTGGTACTTGTATGTAAAGGCTTCCAAATGCCCCGTCTCTAAGAGCAAAAATTGTCTACTTGTCTGTTTTAATTTAAATGACATTTTCAGGCCACAGCAAGACTGAATATTTGAAACATATCCAGTTCAATACTCCTGCTCCAATTTTATTAATGAGTATTAAATAGGCACTATATTTCTCTGTCCTGAGAAACATGAATGGTCAGGAAATACTGCCCTGCAGTTGTTGAAACATGGACAGGATGGCATCTAAGCTAAAAGGTGAATAATTGTTCCTAACCACTGAGGAAATGTGGCAGTCCAAATGAAGAGACAATGGTCTGCTTGAAAGCTCTTGAAGTTCTGGTGAGATAAAGCCCCTACTTAATGTGACAAAATTATCATGTTCAGTGGTAAATTATATAGAGTGTAACTTTCTGCTACAGAAGGGAACACAAAAAGGCAGCATTAAAAGCTGCAAATTTTATCGTTTATTATATATATCCTAGAATATTCTTATATCTCACTTTCATCTAGAATACTTTACCTCCAGAGAAATAAAAGGAAATTAAAAATCAGTTATTCAGTGAATAAAGATGTCATTTAATTACTATTGCTATTTTATTTTAAAATTTGATTTAATTGCTTTTACTGTTTAGCTGTTAATAGTAACAGGAGGTAGCAGTGAAGGAATTGGTATATGTGGAAATTTGCATATTTTGATTTCTGCTAGACTGCTATTCAACATTTAATTTGGTTTGATATTCATGGGATAAGCATTCCAATCTACCAGATGGGATTTAGAAATGATGAACTGGAAATACAGTCCAGAACTGGTGAGTCTGTAGACTTAGCATCTTTTAACCCTATTAATATTAAAACTTATTCAAAAATAATTTTGCATGTAGACTGCTGCTTAGTTGATGAAGTGTGTAAGAAAGAGAAGTAAACTACTGGAGAAGATACTGTGTGTCATTTAATATTGTGGTTGGCTGTAGAGCAATAATCTTCACAACAGGAAATAAAACAATAATATCTCTTGAGGCCTGCCAGGCTTTCCTTTTCATTTTCTTTGCTTCCCACTCTCTCAACCATGACTTTTTCTATCCCTTCCATCTGAAGAAAATGATATTCAGTATAAGCTTTTGCTGGCAGTGTCTTTCCAGTTTGCAAGATGTTGACTGAAAATCGTTATTTCACTTGAGAACATTTTTAATCTGAAATTTTGTTTGAAATTAATTTTGATTTTGCTTAAGAGTCATTGTCATTTCAATATTAAAAAAAAACAACTGGCTGATCTTGAGTGAAGATACAGAGTTTAGTATTGGAAACTGAAAAATAATGAAACAACAGAAAATAAAGAATATAGCAATTTTTTTGTTAGAAGTGTACAAAGCCACTTCCGATGAGCTATTCAAGCCCCTTCTTTCTGAATTAAACTTAATTTTTTCAGTGCATAGCAGCTCCTCTGTGCGTCTGATTCTGTTAGTATAGGTTTATTTGGTGAGTCTTGTGCCCGTGTCAGTCTGTGTCATGAAGACACAGCTCTTTCCTTCCTTATTCTGTAGGTGACAAGTCTGGGTTTGGAAGGAAGCAAAGTGGAATGCAAATTGCATCTTTTTTTGACCTCTGCCTTATGCTTTTGTGTACACTTCTGATTCAGCAGAATATCTTCTTTATCTCAGAACTTCAGCTAAGGCATTAAAAAATACTTTCCATTTAAAACTAAACCCCAAAGCGAGCATTTCGCAGTGCCACTTTTCCAAAGAAAAATGATCTGAAAATTGCAGGCAACTCTCATTAATTTCTCACAGAATCGTAGAATACCAGGATGGAAGGAATCTCAAGAATTATCTGGTCCAGCCTTTCTTGGCGTAGGCACCATACAGGCAAGATGGCACAGCATCCTGTCCTCCTCAGTCTTAAAAATATCAAGTGTTGGGGAATCCAGCGCCTTCCTTCAGAGATTATTTCAGTGGCTCATTGTTCTCATTGCAAACCATTCTCCTCTTGTGTCTAATCAGACTGTGTGCAGAGTGTGCCCAACTTGTACCCATTACTTCTTGTCTTTTCCTTGTAACTCCCTGTGAAAGGGAGTCTTCATCTTCTTTGTAGCCACCCTTGAAATACTGGAACGTGATGATAATGTATCCCCTAAGCTTTCCTTTCTCAAGGCTGAACAAACCCAGTTCTCTGAACCTTTCCTTATGTGGCAGGCTTCCCAGACCATTTTTATGGAAAGAAATATTTTTCTCTGTGTGAAAAACAGAAGGAGGCTTGCAGAGCAGGAAGCAGGTTATGATCATTAAGAAAGTGCTTTTTTCATTAAGCAAGTAAATGGAATAATGAACAGCAGTGGAGGAAAAATACAGAAGAATTAAGCTCATGAAAACATTAGAATGCATTTAAAGAGTTTAATAAAATCAGTTGCACCATTTCATTTTGTTTCATGTTAAGATGTTCTAGCTTCATTGAAATGAAATAAATTCTGAAATATTTTAACAGAACTCAGCTAAGGATTCTTGGAAACATTTTTCTGTTATTATTGTCAACTTAATTATAATAATATCCCCAAACTTTATCACCTTAGTCTACTTTATTTGAAGATTAAAACCGTTGTGTTAACTTTGAGGTGGCACTGTCGCTTCTTGGTTCTGAGCATACCTTGAAAGTTTTGAATCATTCTGTCATCAAAGGAGGCATAAGATCTCAATAATATTGTTTAATCTTGCAGTTCATTGGATTTGGGGGTTTGTAATGATAGTTTTAGATTCATAGTGAGTAAGCCTTTTTTTAATACTCAAAACAATTTCATATAGTCAATTTACTTGGTGTAGTGGAACATAAAGCTGGAAGTGACTTTGCTTCTCTGGTAGCTAGAGATCGTCTCTTTATCAAGCTAAATTTATTATCAGTTTGTTTCTGTATACATTGTTTCTAAACTTTGAAAATTCATCCTTTGTAATTTTCATCATATTTTGAGAGACCTGTAATACAACTTTCCCTTTTTGTCATAGTTTCCATGTTCCCATGAGTATCTTAAAAGGTCTTGTCTATTCCTGTTCCAGTTTGAGCAGGAGTGACCAGTTTTGCACAGTATTCCAGATCAAGCTTTCTGTTCCTAACAATTGTCACACTAGTGCCTGTCCAGTGGCACATTTATCATATTGCGTAGATGTAGAATCACTTTATTGATACTTTGTTGTAGCTGCTATTTTAGTTTTGAGACAAAACCTCTGGACTATGTTGACTTTTATTACATGAAGATTGCATCAATTCAAATTATTAATGCTCTTCTATCCTTTGCTATTCACAAAGCAATATGCAGATTCATATCTTTTTCATTTTCCCTTTCTCTGATAGTTTCTAGATTTGGGGAAAGAATAGTAATGGGTTTTTTCCTTCACTTGAAAAGAATCTAGATCTTCAAAGCTTATAATTTTATGCAGTAGTATTTGCAGGGTTTTTGTCTTCTGAAAAGACAATAGATATAATTGAAAATAAGAAATTTAAAATTATTTCTTCATTAATTAGTCTGTGCTGACGGTATCTCTTTATACTGTGATTCTGTAAGCATATGTATATGTGGTATGTTCAAATTATTTTGATGGGAATATGTATGAACATTGATAAAGCAATTTGCCTAGAAGCAGTTCTGTGTCTGACTGTTTTTGCAGACTATCTAGTGTTTCTCTGGGTCTTAATTTGAAACTTGAGCATTATTATAATCTGTGTTCCCAGATGTTGTTTGCAGACTCTTCTGCATAGGGTATGGACTGGTCCTTAATTCAGTACATCTTGTGAAGCACATGAAGCTAATGGCACAAGAGCATGCACTTAGTGCTGAATTGTAGTCATTAGTATAAACCACTTTTCCCTGTTGTATTGCCAACCAGAATTATAGGTGAATATATTTGGAAGCATAGTCCAAATATATCTAGGTGAGTAACTAGATAATTTGTGTTTCTATATGCAAATGGAATGTAGAAGTCATGGCAAATGATCACTTTAACTCTAAGGAAGGGTTTCTTTTTACGCAAGCAAATTATGCCATCTGCTCCTCCAAGAGAAAGTAAAATATGGTTATGAATGATCTGTTTGACATAGGTAGATCCCATGTTGCTACATCTGATTTTCGACTGAGCAAGCTAATAGTAGTCGATGGTCATTCCAAAATATAATTAAACAAACAAGGAAAATTGGGTTTTTTAGGGATTCTTGGCTGTTCACTCTGACAGACAGCTCAGCCCCCCACACCTGTTTCCTCACGCGATCAGTGGGATGGGGAAGAGAAGCAGAGGGGAAAGGTGAGGAAAATCCTGGGTTGAGGTAAAGACAGGCAAGTTCAATAGGCAAGGCAAAAGCCACACATGAAAGCGAGATAAGGAATTTATCCGTTGCTTCCCATGGGCAGTCAGGCATTCAGCTGTCTCCAGGGAAGCCAGGCTCCATCGTGTGTAACCTTTACTTGGGAAAAAAATGCCACTCTCAGTGTTTCTGCTTTCTCCTCCCCCTTCTTTCAGATATATAGGCTGAGCATGACACCACAGAACGTGATTTATCCCTTTGATCAGTTGGGATCAGCCCTCCCAACTCCTTGTGCACCCCCAGTCTCCTCGCTGGTGGGGTGTGGCAAGGAGCAGAAAAGTTCTCGATGGACCTTGCTTAGCATAAACCCAAACAACCTTGAATTATTAACACTGTTTCCTGCAAAAATTGAAATCATAGGCCCATGTGAGCTACATGGTGAAATTTAACTCCATTCCAGCCAAAGCCAGTACAGGTTTTCCTCCAGTGATGATAAAGTGAGCAGCTAGGATTTAACTGTAAGTTATGCTAACTATGTGAGAGTTGTAATAGTGTAAGAATGATTTATCACTAGATGGTCTTTAAAGGTCCCATCTAACCCTAACCATTCTTTAAATCTGGGACCTTTATCTAAGCACCTAAACTTAATTTCAGAACAAGAAATATTTCTTCATCTGAGTTTGAAGTATTTGGCTACCTGATTTTCATCAAGATAATGTAGTTCCTTGATCAAAATCCTGTGAAATAGGGTACATGTAGGTTTCCTTTTATACTGCAAGCCTTGAACTGTTAATCTGACAGGGAATGATGGGGTGTTTAAGATCTGTATTTTAATTTGTTAAAAGAAAACCATGTAATTTAAAACTCAAAAACTAGATGTGAGAAAAGAGTAATTATCTAAGAATATGGAGTTGGTTTCTTCTGGATTATCATCTTACTTAGATGTAAGAACTTACATCTACAATCTTACTTACTAGTAGAACTAGCTAGGAAATCCACAATACCATACCTACAAAAGTCTCTATAGACAGTGGTTTTAAAAATAAAGTAGTAACGTTAATAAAATAGCCAAACCATGTGTTTCTGCTAGTAAAACTATGGAAGAGAGAGATTATACAGAGAAATGTCATTTTAAAAGGTGCAGAATTGTTCACCAGTATAATAAATTACATGATTTCCCTAAGTATCTGTTCATGTTAAAGTGAGATCTGTTCCTTGTGCTGTAGGTGTTCCACATCCTTCTGCACAATGCATCATGCTGCCCAACAGGGCAATTGTTTTAATGATGTATTGCTTTACAATTTGCAGGATCAGCCTAAGCTGTCAGTGGCCTCAGGAGCCATGCCACCCCAGGCCAATTCTGTTGATTTTCCTCATATTTAAAGCCAATTAGCAGTTGTAACCTTGGTTACCATCACCTGTGTTCTCACCATGAATGTGTTAATAAAGATGTAAAGTTGTTAAAGAGTTCATTTGTCTTCCTTTTCTATGCATGCATAAACAGTTAGAGCAGGATAGATACAGGCCAAAGCTTTTGGGTAAGTCTCCCCCAGTGTCATTTAATTATTTAAGAGTGAGAAAGATATGGTCAAGTTTTTACATATTTGACCAGTGATTTCAGTTAGACTTCCCCTATGGCAGGCTTAAAATGACAGTCCTCACTTAAAGAATTTTCATTTTGCTTTTTCTAACAAAAAATGGAGGCTAGATAGAAAATTTGTATGCAAAAAAATAAATACAGCAGAAAAAAAGAAAAGCTTATCTGAATTCTGTATTCAGTAAGGCAATAAGGTTTTAATATTGTCATTATCATTGTTATTATTATTATACTGTCATGTTTTATTTAGCTTTATAAGTCAAATTATATTTCAGTTTTTTAGCTGTTAGATTTCGGCATTTATTATCAGTGAAACTTGTGATAAAATATTTTTCTCTAAATATAATTACTATAAGAAGACATTGACATAAAATACATGTTAAATGTCTGTGTAGCTGTTCAAATAAATTGTATTCAACCCTTTATTTTCCCCAGAACATTTCATGCATCTTGTGTCTCAGAGCAACATGTGCTCACAAGACTGGTTCAAATCTATTTCATATAAATTATTCATAATTTGTTTCCTTTTTGTATAACTGAAGCTCTCATTAATCTTTCACTTAGGGAAAAGGAGCACAATTTCAATGTAGAATTTAACACCTATTAATTATTTTTAGTTTTGAAGATGAGAGCTATGTCTGACTACATTAGACTTATTCACATAACTTTTGACTGAAAGTTCAAAAAATTATCTTTCTAGCAATTTTTTGTATGTTCATAAAAATGTTATATTTAGCTTAAAGTATGTAAAACTCTAGGTTATGTGATGTAGGGTTACAGATACTGAAACAAGAGGGAATTGCCAGATCTTCATTTAGTTTCTGTCTGGCAGATGAGCTCTTGAAAATGGGAAAATCAGACAGGGCCAAGTAATTAACCTAAGTTTTTTATAAGGTGAAATGAGTTATTTTCATTCTAGCTCAGTGAAGCCTTCAGTTCCATCATTAACTGAACACGTACACTGTAGTGGGGAAGTCAAGATGATAGGAAGCATCAAAGAAATGTCTCTGCTCATTCATTTATTGCCAGAGTAACACCAGCAAGAAAAGCTATGAAAGCATATTGTGTTAGGGGAAAAAAGGAAAAAGGTAGAAGATGATAATGCAACTTTATCTTGCTAAAAATCTCAAGGTAATATTAAATGCTTAAGTTAAATTGCAAGTTTATTTTATTCCCATTCCTGAGGCCCCCTAATATTTTTATGGTATTTTGCTGTCCAGTACTACTTGAATTACAAGGTCCAGAAACAGTTTAAGGATAAGCTCTGTACTGTGCTGACTACTGCAGTTTCTATAATTCAGTCCTGTAAACAGAAATATGTATGCATAATTTGTTTAAATAGTCTATACTGGTACCATTTGCATGCTTATGAATATGTGCATGTGAGTTTGTGTAGTGTGTGTGTATATATGTATATATTTCAACCCTGCTAGTTTAAATTTCACCTAATCATTTAAGTCTGTGCAGTTTCTGCAACAGGATTCATTCTCACTCTGAAGTGGTTTGCACAGTAATGATGACTGCAAAATATATTCCAAAATATATTCTTAAGAGGAAAATAGGGTTGTACGTGCACACCTAGAAGTCATTTCATGCATTTGTATTAGTACCTAAGTTTTGTTACAGACAGGTGGAAGAAGAAGAAAGTAGCAAAGGTACAGGGAGCTCTCTCCTTAGATGCATCCCTAATGCATTCTTCTGCTTTGTTATCCTCAGTAAAAGTCTTCCCAACCCCACAATGGGTTTGGTGTTGGTTTTGTGTCCCACGAGGCTACTCAGTGCAGCACATCTCTGCAGCTGTGCTTCCGCTGCACTGCAGTGCCCAAGTGTTGTGGATGCATTTCAGCACACGGTCAGCAGCGCTGTGTGTTCCACCCGGGCTGTGGGCTGGCTTTCCTGCACATAACCAGCCTGCACATATCAGGCCTGTCATGTGGGCACCTAGCCTGGGTGGAGACAGCTCGAGTCCCCATTGCAGCTCTCCGTTGTTGTTCCTTTTATCCAACAGAGGCATCTATGGCATAGAAGATTAAGTAGGGCCTCTTGAAATCTGCAGCATGTATGATTTCCCTTTTTATGCAATTTTGATGGAGAACTGAGGTGGAATAGGGTCTGAGGAGATTATCAAACCTTCAAATAAATAATAACCTTTATAAGCAGATTCTTCCAATAATATGGTCTGGGGAATCTCTGAAATCTAACATCTCTGTTTTTTATTGTCATTGTCACTGCATACTTGCCACTGCAGCTGGAATTGTGGTGTTCCCTTTAAACAAAAAATGGCAACAGAAAGTGCAGGAGCAGAAAAGGAATCATAATTATTGTGTAAGTTAAAGCACTGACTTGTGCTGTATGTAACTTCCATGTAACTTTGTAAGAGTAATTTCCACTATATTGTTTCAGCCTCATTAATATGAACTAATGAACACTGGAGATTTTCACTCAAAATAGTAAGGTGCTTCAATCCTCTAGAGACAAAGGTGTTAGACTTATCCTGGTTGATAGTGGAAGGATTTAATAACTTTGGATAATTAACACATGAAAGGAGAAGAAAATACAGTAGAAGACTTAGTTTTTCTCAAGATGAACCAACAAGACAGGCTGCGGTTTAGTGTTTGTTCCACAGGAGATGGAGATAACTGGTTGAACCACGCACCCTCCTGCCATTTCAGAGCTGTTCAAATATTTGTCTTAGAAATGCCAGTCCTATCAATTTCATTAAAATGGGTACGTGGCCAAAGATGGCCCTGTGTGGATGCTGACCATAATCATTTGTGTTGACTCTGCTGACTGAGAAAGAAAACTGCTTGTGACCTTGTTAGGCTAATTACCTCTGGGGTTAATCTGTTCTTCCCTCCCCCTGGCCCTTTCATAAAGTATGAGATGGGAGTAATAGGATAAGGTTAAGAAGGGGAAATTTAAACTGAAGGAGAAGAGCATAATCTTGCCAATAACATGCCTTAGGCTGCCTTGTGATTTTGTGTTGGGGGTTACAGAAATCCCATGTCTGTGATCCTTGAAATTTGGAATAGAAATGGAAATATTTGCTGATATTTGTGTTCGCCTTTTTTGGGCCTTTGGTTTTCTGTGCATGTAGGTTTTTTTCTCCTCTTTCTAAAGGAAGTGCACCCTAGCTTTTTTTATCTTCCTAATTCTTTAGAATTAGTGATATGAAAGGTACAACTTCTGTACTAGATCAGTTGACTTTGGTTTCTCTAATAACTAAGCATTGTTTAAATAGAAGTCTTCCTTTGTGAAGATCTGTTTTTTTCTGTTAAAGTGTCAGATTTTCTATTTCTGTGCTTGAATTTTTTCTCTTTTTCAATCTGCACTGACACTGACAATATTTACTTCTTAACCCTGTAGGCTGCAAATTATGTAACTGAGGTATTGGTTTTTTGTAAGGTATTTTAAATAGCTTATATTACAGTAAGAAGAGGGAGCTACACAAACTGTAGCTTTCAGCTTTTTTATACCCAAATGTTAAACACTAGTTCTATTTCATGATGGATGGGGAGGAAAAAAGTGGTTTGGTTTTTTTTTTTTTGGTTACTTATGACAGTTTTATCTTTTCCGTTGTTTTGGAGAAACAAAATTTTATGACGTACAGCATTATCATTATCTGACAGAAAAAGATGAAAAGCATGACAAAAATTGAGTTCATAGATGTATTGATATTACAAAGAGGATGTTTTGTTTTCCATTTATTTTCCACTTATGAATAAATTATACAGTTAAATTTTGAAAAGTGTTTGTTGTTCTTAGCTTTAATATAGTATTTATTTCACGTAAAAGAATCATATTTCAAATTGCAGTGCGATATGCTCACATGTGTATTCTGCACTTTTATTATTCAGGTTGTAAATGCCTCATTCTAGCAGTATGTAAATGTGATAATAAATGGATTTTGAGTTTTATTGCTAAATTAGAATACTGCACCTTTTTACTCTGCCGTGAGTGAGGAGAAAGATTTTCATCCTACGTGTATGTTGGATTTTTTTTTAGAGTTATAAAATCATTTAGGTTGGAAAAGACCTATGAGGTCATCAAATCCAACCATAAACCTAACACTGCCAAAATAAAAAAATTCCCAAAACAAATAATTTACCTGTCAGTTTGAGCTATTCTTCTTCCTTGGTATTTACTAGGATACTAAATAGTAGTCCTGGAAAAACTTTGGGTTTGTTTGTTTTAAGATTAGAATTCTAAATTCTGTATGAAAAAGCCACATTAAAATTTATTTCTTGCAAATGTAGTTGGATATAAAATACTTGAATTGAAAATGACAGATTGTGTCATTTGTCTATGAATTTTCATTCCTCCCACAGAAATTAATTTGGTAGGTTATAGAAATTTTGCTTTCCTTTGTTTCCTGTGTTAAAGAAAAAATATGAAGGAACAAATAATGAGAGAAAAAAATAAAATTGAAGGACATAGAATATTGTATTAATTCTATGCAATCCCATTTTACTCATCCTGGATATAATTTGGCTCCTCACATTGTCTTGAGTCCCAGAGAACAATCTGTTGTAGGGCTATCTTTACGGTAAGTCAGTCAATAATTGGTATTTTCAGTATAACCATTGGAAGAAATATGTAAAGGAAATACGTAAATAAGTGGTAAAGGTATCTTGTGGGAGAAAAAGTGGTTGTAGATAAAGCTCATTTGCTGTGCAGGGCATTAGTTTGAACTTGTGTTCTCCCTAGACAGAGAACCCCCAAACAAGCAAACAAAAGAAAACCCCCAAACCTGAATTATCTGCAGACTTGTTACTGTCTGTGTTTCATAGAGAAGCTCTTGAGTGGAGGCTCTGACTTATGAAAGTTTAAAGGCAGGCAGAATAAACTTACGTGCAGTGAAATTTATGATGAGGTCACGGAGCAGAGGTGCAGTGATGCTGCTCCATGTAATTACAAACTCACAGCAGGACAAGACAACAGCAGCAGTGCAGGTGCTTCTGAGAGCTCCCAAGGTGCTCTGTTGGTAGTGGGGTGAATCAAAACTGTGTGTATATATTATATATATAATACTTTACCTATTTGATGCTGCAATAATTGAACTAGGTTTTGCATTATGGAAAATTGTATTTATTGAATCGTGTTTGATGTTTGTTTTCTCTGGGTAATAATATTCCAGAATGTGTTAATTGCTTCATGTAATCTTTGTAATCTATAAATATTAATACTTATGAAATGTTAATTACAGCTGATAAAACAAAATGCAGAAAAATGAGCTATTCAGTTAATCAATTTAAATTATAATTGCACGAATAATTACTAAATTGTCAAAACATCAATAATTATGTTCGTTGAACTACAGTAGTATGGGGTAGGTTGAGTATTTTATGTAGACTAAGTATGATTTCCCTTCAGTTTTGTTGCTGTTGTGGATTAAGGCCATTTTATCTAGAACTGAGATTATAGAATGCTGAAGGTCTCATTTTATGAGTAGCCAGTTCAAGTCGTGTGATTTTTAAAGAAGTGTTAATGTCCCAGTACTTTAAATGTCTGATGGTGCTCCCTATCTGAAAATCCTGGTCTGTAATCAAAAGGAGTGTTTTCAAATGTGTGAAGATATATTTTGGGTTTAAGTCATTGTTTTAGGATTTCAATAAAAATGGTCTGATTTTCAGGGAACCAATAGAAGTTATAGGTTTAGAATATCTCAAGTTATGCATCTCAAAGTTGATGTTACTGATATCAAGGTCCTACAATGGAATTTTTTTTAAATAATGAGAGGATGATTCAGACAGGAATTTTTAATTATTATTTTTATGTAAAGGAGAGAGAAAATGGAATGAGGAAGATAGGGGAGGAAAAAAGTGAATACTGTATAAATACAGATGTCAACTCCACTTTGATAAGTATCTTGTACGAATCTGACTTCACTTGTTCTCAAAAGAAAGTTTGTTTTCTTCCAAATTCGTTATTGCTCCATATTCACAGTTCACCTTGTCTTCTGTAGTAAGCAGAATATTAGCTGAATATTCACTGTGTTGACACTTCCAACTAAATGCAGTTTTGATGTTCTGTGGCTGCCTACCCTTTTGGCATGCAAGTGTGTTTAAAATACAGTGTAAAATTTTTTTGAGATATCTATCACAAATCTGTTTTTGAAGGTCTCTTCTAAGGAAATGGAGTTTTTATGTGCACCATCATTGACAGGAATCACAAACAGTCATCTAGCTGTACTTTAGTCATTGGAACATTAATTTTTCCTGCTTGATCTTGAATGTTTCTTGAATGCATGTTGTTGATTGTGTTTCTTTCTCAAAATAGACGTAGAGAACATACAATATGACATAATTAACATAAACGCACTTTTTGGAGACCTTGTTCCCATGGATCCAAAAAGTGATTAAAATACAAGGAATTCTGCAAAGTGCAACATTAAAACGTTTGCTTTAATGCTGTAAGTGACCTAAAAGGTTTTTGTTTAACACACACAAAAAGTTTCCATGTAATGCATCTCCACTTACAGTGTTGAATCAAGAAATGCTAGCTACAGTATCATCTTGAAAGTATGATCTCTTCTTTAAAAGAAAAATATCCATCTTTTTATATGAGTTTTCTTAGTGAGTTCAGATATGAAAGATTTTTCAACTCAGTGTTTAGGGTTTGAAGAACCATTTGCAAAGAGGTAGGTTTTTAACAATATAGGTTACAGTAACATGGATTCATGCTTTGGTCAGTCAGTGCCTGACATGGAAATTGCACTGCTTATCAACTTCTCAGATGCACAAGATGTGCAATTACTGTGGCAATTCTGTTTATTTATTCTCAATTCAAAGTGGTTAGTAAAGCAATTGGTTTCTTACAGGTAAAAATAAACAATTGAAAACGACTTAGTTTTGTACATGAGAAAATTCAATATGGTTCGGCTAACTCTGTATTTATTTTTGGGAGGCAATTAAGCACATAAAGGCCAGTCAGAATGGGATCTGTGCATACCTGCATATTCATGCATTCTGCAGTGACTAGCAAATTGTCTGCATTAAAAGTGTGGTTTGGAGCCCAGCATGTACTTTAATTAAACAACAACAACAACAACAAATCACTACAGGGAAAAAACCTCTTTTGTTTCTTTGAATTTTTTATTTTTTGTCATCTAGAGGTTGCATGATTAGGAATTTTGTTTCTGGGCCATTGTCTGGAGGTTTTGTCTTCTAAATTTTTTTTTTTTTTTAAATTGGATGGTACAGGTAAACTCTTTCTTTTCCAAATTGTGTATAAAGGTGGAAGAATATCTGAGAATTTTGTTTTCTGTTAGCTCATAGGGAATCAGACCAAGTTTGCTAGTGACTTTTTTACATTTGAAACAATGTAGTGGGTTGGATGAGACCTAACCTGTGTACTTTTTGTTCTAAATTGAGAGGTTATTAACCCAGTATATGAATTTTTCTGATTACAAGTTTTTATTTTGCTTTAATACAGATTGCCTCCTGCAGAGAAATAAGCTAAAAAGCATTTTGACATGCTTGCAGACTTGCAGCAATAGCTCTCTGGTAAAGTAAATATGTTTTTTAACTTGATCTGTTAGAACCTCTGTTAAAAACCTAATGTATTTACTTGATTTAAATGAAGTAATGAAGCATTATTTTATTAGTACAGCTTTACACCAGACATAAATCAAGTAGATTCCATGGGATAAACTTCTGTTGTGGCTCTATGTAAAATAATAAGCAAAATATGTTTCTTTTAATTCAGTACTGCTAAAAACAAAGCAAGACAGTTCTCCAGTGCAGCTTAGTAGCTTCTGGTTTTCCCTGCAGGTAGTAGAGTGTCTACTTTGATTCACAGCATTTTCATTTTTTTTCCAAATAACTCAAACAGCTTACCTACAAAACAACATCTGTGCTACCAGAGAACTGTCAGTGGTGGTGTAGACATCCCTGTTCAAACAAGCTGAGCACTTCTTTTAGGGCTGTCTGCACACTACTACAGTCTCAGGTTTGGTGCTTAGACCCCTTGGAATCTAAAAAATGATAAAAACATGACATGAGAAAACCGAGAATCAGTAACTTGGGGCACACAGGAATGATGTAGAGTTTTGCAGTTTCTGTTTTAGTTATTTCACGAATGTTTCATTTGCCTTGGACTGATTGCAGACACCAAGAAATGTAACTGCTTCAAAATTTATTGGCTGAGTGTTTACATTATTTGATTAGCCATCTCAAGCTGCTTCAAGGACATTACTACTGCTGGTATTATTGTTGTTACTACTACTATAATTATTTACATAAAACAGGAAATCCTAACATTTCCATTATTTTTTCAGTAATATTAAATTTATAAATACTTTGAGAAAGGATGAATATTTCCATATCAGACATGAGAATTAAATTACTGCTAAGTTTTCTGTGCCATGAGAAGAGAAAATACATTGTACTGTTTTTTTTTTTTCTAAATGGGGTGCGTGAGGAGAATTATATATGTGATACTGAAAACCAAGGGGTTTACATGTTCACTTCTTTCCCCTTCAGACCCAATACTAAATGAAGCTCAAGATGCAAGACTAAGAAATGTCAGCTTTTTAAATACATTATTTAGAAAGCTGAGAGTGAAACTTTAAAGTATTCCCATGCATTTGACCTGCAGGTTATCTTTAAAACAATATAAAAATAATTAGATTCAGCAGGATGTCTGTGAATAACACGTCTGCTCAAGAAAGCTTATTAGTTTTCTCTAATGGCCTTCCAGTCACTGCCTCTGGATTTGGATGTCCTGAGATTGTTATATTAATAGAAACAAGGTAGTTGAAACTGCTTGGTAATCCTCACTGAAACCTATGCTGTCAAGAGAGATCTGTGATGAAACTTTCCACAATCATGAAGCTGTTTTTGACATTCATGCAAGTGCTTTTTTCTTGGAAACATGTATTTTTTGTATTGTGTTCTGTAAAGCTCACCTTTTGAACAAAACCATGAATTTTGCTTTGTCTTGTAAGAAGTAAGTTTATTTTTAGTGGAAGTTGAGTAATCGTTGAGTTCCTTTGCTTAGAAAAGTTTTTAAAAAATTTATTTGGAAGTCCACGTTTATTTTCGATTTTCAGAATTGTTCTAAGTTCTTTTTTTAAATAGTAAAACCTAAAACCTTTCAAACATTTTGAACTTGGAAATCACATTCAGAATATGCTGCATTGCCCCTCCTCATTTCCCATCTCTCCCCATCCCATCTTTTCCCACCCAGTCTTGGGTGTGCACATCTGTCTTCCCCAGATCTGAAGGCCTTAGGAGGGAATTATTGTAGGATTTGTTTTTCAAATTCCAAAGCCTCAGTAATGGGCAGCACTGATACCTTTGGGGGAAGGGCAAAGAGAAGATTTTGAACACAATTTTCTACTATTTTTTCTTTCATTTTATAAACTGTATATATTTTTTCAATATATTTCAAGTCCCAGATAGGATATTTTTAAGAGGAATACATTTTTAAATGAGTCTCACTTTCAATCAAAGCTTAAATACTAAATATCAGAAATATTTTTGTTCTGATTTGAAAAGTCTTGTCTAATTTTCAGATTAAAATAGATTTGGGCAAAAGCAGTATGCCTGAAAATGCAGTGTAGAAGGTTCAGTAATTAGATACATGACTGATTTTGGTAGAGTACCTAACTCTTTCTTAACTGAGTAGTTCTTTTGGTTGCAAGATGGTAGTTGTATTAATACTTGGTGATGAGAAATCTAACCAAGTGTTCATTTTGGTGCTGTAGAAGGGCATCTTTTTCAATGGATAAGACATGTAAACATGTTCATAATAATACTCCTTAGCCATGTTTGGTTTAAAGTGTCTCTCTAAAATACATATGTGCATGTAAACTAAGGGGTGAGAAATGCTAAACATACTTGGACTTGCTGGAAGTACTTTAATCTCTTTTTAAAAAACTTTTTGAATTCCTTTTCCCTATTCCATTTATCTCACTCCATGCAGTAGCAATGAGCACATTAACAAACAAAATTAACCTTTCATACTGCCATGAGCTGTGATCTTGTCAGATCTTGTGGAATAAGCCTAATCAGTATTTTAGAGATCTTCAAGGAGCAAAAATGTAGGTCTGCAAAACAGATTGCTCCTCTGTTGTGAAGATTTCTTTTCTTTTTTTTTCTAGAAGATTTTATTCTTGTATAGTTTTTTATTTATCTTTTTTGGGTGCCTTGTTTTGAAAATGCAAATCCTGAAATTTCACCATTCATCTCTCAATTCCTGGACAGCAGTGACATTACTTTACGTGTTGTTATACTGAGTAGTGAACAGAGCTTTCAAATAAACACATCAGAGTATAAATTATGAAGCAGCATACAAATATGTTTGTAACTCATTTTAAATATACCTCTTGTTACAGCTGCAAGTGTAATATCTTTATATGAGGCTGAGTATGATACAAAATAAGGAATACATTGTGTTTTGCTATTAAAAGATGCTTCAATATGACAGAGGTTGATATCATTCACTGTGCTCCTAAAAGTGGAATATTGTGCTGCTGTTGGAATTGTTGTGTATTGTTCTGTTTTGTCCAAGTGTTGAACAATGAGAAAGCAATAATGAAATTTAAATGTGAGAGCTTTACATCTCTCTCCACCTAAAAAAGGTGGACATAAAAATAGTCATGTCTCCTTCAAAAGCAGTTGATGTCTTTAGAAGAATACAAATCTCAATATTTGTGTGACATGCTTCCCAAACTGAAGAGGGGGTAACATAGGGCATTTAACAGCCCATGGTAAAAGTATTTTCTTTCATTAAATTAATCAGTTGCATTCCTTTTAATATCTATAGAACATTAAATTTTAAAATTCACCAATTTCTCTGGCAGAATTCGAGATTCAATAATTGGATTGTGAAGAACTACTGATTGTTTTTGTTAATGAAATCCCTTACTGAGATGTATATTGAAATAAATTGTCAAATCTTACATAGATTTAGAAAGAGTGCCCTTTGTGCCTCTTTTGTAGGCCATATTAAAAAATTGCAAGAGTCTGTGAGGCCTAGAATGTGTTTCCTGTTTCTGTACAATTTTGAGGCTACTGTGTAAATTTTTCAAATGAAAAAAAATCATTGTCACTTACTGATATTACCTCCAAAATTAGCTTTCCACCCCTTTGACAGTCAAAATTAAAGGAATTAAACTCAGAGTCTTTGAAACACATGGGGTTTTTTGGAAAGGATATGAAATACCTTCAAAAGAATTTCAAGCAGAGTGCTACTCCTAATTTCAGGTTTCCCTGCAGTGGATTCCCAAATAACCAGAGCAGGATGAACTATATTCAGCAGATTCACAGGTGCTGAAAATCCAGTTGAATGGAAGAGCAGAGGTGGCATTAACTGCTCCATTTTGGCAGATCCCACTGTTCACTGCAGCCTCGGTGCCGTGCCTGGTCACATTTCTGCCAGGAATGAGAGGCAAGGACACGATGAGTGGTCAGAACGCTCATCTGGGATTCCCACCCAGATGTGTGTGTGTTCGACCTTCAACTTCATAGAGATTCTCCTTGTGTCACTTCCACCATTCTCTGCAAGGGGGAAAAGAGCAAAAGCTTTTGCCTGGGCTGCTGACTTGGTGGTTGAGGGATTTGAGGAAGGGGAGGTGGAAGTTCAGTGTAAATAAAAACTTCTGGCTTTTTTCTTGGTTCTAAATTGGTTTTGTTGGTTTGTTTGGTTGGTTTTGGGTTGTTTTGTTGGTGGTTTTTGTTTGTTTTTTTTTGTTTTCCAGTATGAAAGTAATGAATGTGTTTGGGGCATGATTTTGGATTAAAATTTAACCAAGACTTTTTGGTTTTTGAAAATGCCTAGGCAGAGAGATTCTTGGAATCAGGGCAGAATCTCTGGAGAAGTAATTTGTCCTTGATTATAACTTCTTGTAAATCTTTCTCCAAACACATGCAGGAAGAAGTTATCTCTGCTCTGCTCCCAGGCTAGTTCTTGGTACTTAGGCAGTAGAGTTTCTCAGATCAGGCATAATCAAAGGTGAAACTAAAAGGTTCATGATTCTATTTGAAGACATGTCTTCTATGATATGTTTGTTCAAAAAGCATCACTAAAAGACTGATTCTATCTTCTTGTATCTGTAAATTCAGCAGGGCAGAATAGTCATATATGTTTCAAAAGTAATTGATGTGCCTCACATAACCTGATTTTGAGATGCCTCAGCATTGTATAGTGCTTACAGAGGACTAGATGCTCTAGCATTGCCTGGTACACTTAGCTACAAGTAAAATTTTTGTTTTGACATAGGACAGAGTAATTAATGCAAACCCTCTGTGATACCTATGCACTGTAACACTTGCTGGGAATTTAACCTCCCAAAGTCTGATGTAAATCTTAGTTTCATTTCAAAGTAGTTATTTTTATACCTTACATATTCATATGGGCTGTAGTCTTTTATTTGTCTTCATGATTTAGGTAAACAGGTGATTTCCCATGCAAACATGGAAAAGGCTTTATATTCAAAGGCTTTACTGGAGTCACATGCTGTCATTGAAAGCTTTCTCACTGGAAAACGATAATTAACATATTTGATGTGATTTTAATGTGATGAAAAGCTGAAAGGGGGGAGATCATGATGTGCAGCTGTGCAGGGAGAAAGGACTGAATGCAGGCTGGTTGTGAAAGCAGCAGAGTACTGTCAGACGGCTGCTGAATCCAGGGCTGCAGGTGACCTGTTTAGTTTACATACTTTTCAGCTTAATTATTCCTTACTTAGAGGCATGATTTTTTTTTTTCTTGTTTGCATAGGCAATTAATATAGTATCACAGGGAAGATTTTTTCTGTGATTCCATGTCTTATGTTGTTTTTTTCCTGCCTCTTCTTACTTTTGGAGTCTTTTAATTGGTATACTTGCACTTAAAAGTGTATTTTTTATTTATGCCTTCCATTAGTTATGTTAATATTATTTTGATGTCTTTTAACAGCAGCCTCAGAATATTTTAAAACTAAGGGGTTTAAGTGGGAAATGCTTGGATTTTGTCACTGAGTGTTTAGGCACTTCTGAAACATTCAACCTGTTTTTGAAATAGCTTGGGACTTGATAGATTAGGAGGAATGTTAAATGTGCTTTTTGCTGTTCTCTGTCACAGAGACACTAGGATGTAGAAATACAGGTACTTAATTTTTTTTTAAAAGATGTTTTTCAATAATTTTATACTTTAGTAATAATTTCTTGTTCTGTTCTATGTTTATTAATCTCAGGTGTGCTAGGCTTCATAACTTCCAAGTTAAGATGTCCAGATTCTTGTTAACCATAATACTACTTCTTTCAGGTATGCAGTAACATATTAGATTATAAAAACCCTATTAATTCCAGTAATTCAGTGAGCTAAAAAAAAAAGACATTAAGTTCCTGATAGATTGCTAAATGCAAACATATGCTGTGGTGTTTGTGTATGTTGAAATGTCAACACTGAATTGTAAGTAATGCTATATCCAGCCATAAGATCAAATACTTGAAGTTAATGTAATACTTTAATGGTTTAAAAATAACACCCTAAATAAACTACTTGGGTATACACTGCTTCTCTTTTTCACTACTCAAGTAGTTGAAAATAAGCTAAGATACAAATTTCACATTGCTTACGTGTAGTGGGAAATTTGCAATTCTCCCATGGGACCAGCAAGATCATCTATCCCAAATTCCCAAATTTACGCATTAAAATAAAAAATAATTTTGCCATATTGTATCCTGCCTTTTAAAGCTCAGTCAGCACAGGAATTTAAGTACAGAGTGATTTAAGTACATTTTTGGAAAAGAAAGGCAGTTTTGTAAAAGAAAAATTACAGTTTTGCATAAAGGTAAACAAAACATATTACCAAAAAAAAAAAAATTAGGAAAAGGTAAAAATTCAATTTACTAGGGAAATAAAAATTAACTTTTAAAATTAATATTCTTACTTTAGTGGTTCTGAGCATGCTGAGACTTTTAGAGTAGGGGTTAGAGGATGTTCAAGGTCACTTCTTTTTTTTTTTTTTTTTTTTTTTCTTAAGCAGCAATTGACTTAAAATATATCTCAGAGTTTTCAGGTGGTGTTCCAGCATTCTGACAGTGGGCTGGCACAGGACTCATAATGAACACTGGTTCACTGGTATGAACACAGCATTCACCAGGAGCATGAGTGTACCTAATCTTCTATTATTCTTGTGTTTCCGATATTCCAATGGCTCATTACAATTTTGTGGCTGTCTAGCCGTGCCCACATTGCAGGGTTCAGTTTGCTGGTGAAATAAACCAGTGATAAGCAATTCACATCATTCAAGCTGATGCTTTACACTGGATGTGTAGATTTGCATTAAAGATTTTGATGTCATTACCAAACTGAATGGGAATTTTAGATAGTATTTTCTGCATTGTAAATCAAGCCTGAATGAATCACCGGTGGCTCCATTGCATTTGGTTGATAAGATAAGCAGGATGCCAAGCATAGAGAGGAGATAATGCACTAATGGACAAATCTTGACGTGTCCTGCATTGCAATCTGCACCATAACAAGGCAGTATGTATCAGCAGAGCCAGTTCCAGTGGTGCAGATGTTTAACCAAGACTCTATTAAGGAACAAAAAAATATCAGCCTTTCTGGATCTCCTTTATTTAGGGAAGAATAAAATGGTTGGGGTTTTTTTTCAATTTCTTACCTCATCATATGCTCCAGAGTAATGGCAATCCCACATCACTGTGGGTATTAAAACATATGATATTAGCTGAACTTGTTTATTTGTCAGAGACTATAATTTTTGAATTTTTCTAGGTTAAAGGAGTGCTGTGATGCATTGGCCACTGGACATGGTTTGATTTGGAAAGTAAAATTAACTTTGATGCTTATAACATTGCTCTGGTGTCACAAGTTAAGTGTGTTTCTCGTTTCATTTCTGGTTTAGATTGGGAGCAATCAGAGTTCTAACAGTGTGGCAGGTTTCAGTTTTTTTAATTGAGTGCTTATCATTGAACCCAAATCAAATGAGGAAATCCAATGTTATATCCTATTACCAGAGCTGGGTAGAATAAACAGAGATGACAGTTTAGATATTCACCAGTATCCAAAGGTATGGAGTTCATGGTACAGCTTGCAACTCTGTACATATTATATCAATATACTTGTAAAATGTGCAGTGTTGCAAAGTCAAAGGAGATGTATTTTGGTGTTTGCATTGTTTATGAAATTTGAATATAAAGTGCTGCAGACTTTGGAACAGTTTGTGTTTATAATTTCATGTCAACTGAGCTGACAGTTGTGGAATCATCTGTAAAGTATAGAAGTGTGCTGCAGGGGAAGAAGAAACTTTTCCCCATAAATAAAATACATCTTTTTTATTAATGAATGAATGTGCTCTACTGAAGTCTCCTTTACAGGGTTTTTGCTGCCTAGTTTCCCCTATAGGTTGAATTGAAAACTGTGCTCCTTCAAAGTATTGAAGTAATAGCAAGATGCAAAATTCACTTCAAAAAATTGGGAGTCAGTCAAGTTGGTCATATTTACTCAAATGGTGGTATTTAAAAAAGAGCAGGCCAGAATTTGGTTTATATTATACCTTTTAATAATAGCTTATAATAATACCTTTTAATAATAACTTCTTAGAGTAAGATTTAAATAACGGAATTAACTGACACTTTCAAAAGAAGAGGGAGTCAAGGATTCATAGAGTTATAAAATTTTAATGGAAACATCTTGCAAGGTGGAAATGTGTCATAGCTGGGGATAATGGTTGGCATAGAGAATATTTTGAATAAAAATGTTTATCTGTATAAGAATAATTTTGCTGGCAACTGTTCTAAGGAAAACTTGACAAAGTGCCTTTTTGTTATAAATACTAGTAATTAGTTTTAAAATTTAACAGTAAATTGCTGTACAAGGCAATAAATATTTAGCTAGCTAATCAAGGTTCATTTGAGTGAATATTCACAAACACAGTTTTGTTGGAGTGTTTAATGTATGAAAGGCAGAATGAAAAGCCACAAATATGTTTGAGAAAGAAAAGGTAACAATGAATGGAAATAGCCTTTGGATGAACAAAGAGAAATGCCACATTAGAGAAGCACAAATCCTTTCTGTGGCTAATAAGGTCCTTGAGTGGTTTTGAAAACACTGAGGAGATAAGAGTCAAGGATTATGTGTTTGTTAATTATTTTGAAACTGGCTAACTAAAAAAAAGGGATAAGTTCTGTTGATACTAAAGGATGTAATAAATTATAGAAGAATTCACTATTTACCTCAGGTTTGATTTAGTACTAGATTTCCATCCTGAATACAGTATGTAATTTTGCATCATGTTCCTGAAGAATGCTCTTAGTGAAATACCTAGTGTTAAGAACTGTTTCTTGCTGAAAATTGAGCTGTTCTGCCCAGTTAAACAAAAACATGTAGCTAAGCTTTCAGTTGAAAATTGAGCTTCTGTGTTTGAAACAGGGGAATATAGAGCCAGGGTTTTGATACTCATGTTAGTGGCTGCAACTGCCTTACCTAGACTGTATTTTGCATGTTACATCCACAGAATCTTTAATAAGCTGTCTTATTAAAACATGTGGTTTGAGGTCTGAGAGGTCGTACCTATACAGTTGCTTGAGAGCTCCAGGCAGTAAAGTGCTTGTGCCATTTTGTGCTTCATAGGAATTTCAAACCCAAAAGTTGAGAAATTTTTGCATTGGAAGCATTGCTCAGGCCATTCATTAGTCTACATATTGGCCAAATTTGAAACAAAAAAAATTATTTTGTTGATGCTAACAATTTGAAGTTTTAAAAATTGTATTTCTAGTGGAAAGCAGATTGTTAGAAAGAAAAATTTCCTTCTAGGCAGCAATTTTGGTGAAAATGAATCACTCTCTCTAATGAAAGCTACAAAACATTCTTTCCAAAATAAAATGTGTGTTTAGATGTGACTTACTCCATCATGGAGTCCAGTCATGAGCTGTTACAATATTCATGTTATTCTTTGAATTCTTGTTAACAATTACATTTTTTTTTCTCCTTTTATTGGGCAATTGTTCATGTAGCAATTAAGAATATTCAATGTCCTGCCTAAATTTACTCTGTGGATATTTTAAACCAGTTTATTTTGTTCATACTGTGGCTTGTCTTAATTGTCCCACCCCTAGTTACCTATTGGAGCTATACCTTTATACATATCAGCTGTCCCATTTTGGCCATAATTTTGGTCGTCTAAACCAAACTCTTTAAGCCTTTCTGGGAGTGTTGGCTTTCTCTAGTGATTATACTGCCTATGTACCTCCAGTTCAGTTTCAGTTAATCTTTTTTATGTTTCTATCCTTGCACATGCTATTACAGATGTGATCCCATCAATGGCTAGCACAATAATATTTCCCTGTTAATTTTCAGAAAGGATGCATATTTCTTTTAGTGTCAGTTAATAAAAGGCTTATAAAGAAACCTGTTATTGAAGAATTTGGCTTAAAAATTGTTATATATTTAATACTGTGCTAAACCACCAAATGTGTCATGTAATAAGAATAAGCAATTACATTTTAATCTTGAAAAGAAGGAATTGTTCAGGCAAATAAAGAAGTAAAGTTTTCAGTTAGAAATTAGTTGCTTTCAAAGATACTGAAGCAGAAAGTTTAGGAAGAAGTATCCATGAGCTTTACATGATATAAAAAACTTTACATGATATAAAATGTAAAAAAATAGTACAAAGCTAGTTAGGTTTTTGTTTGTTTCTTTATTTTTACCACTGTAAATACTAAAAGTTAGATATGGCAATTAAAAATACATTTTATAGTATCCAAAATTAACACTTTCAGAAAATGGTTGGTGTGCTGTTATGCAGTCCTCAGGAGAATCTTCCCCAGGATTAAATTCTATATACTTTGAAACTGTAAGTGTGACAACTGATAAATATGAGAGTAAATAATATGAATGAGGAATGAGACCATGTAAATCAATATTAAGGCCTAGACAAGAGTTCTAGAACACTATACATTTGACCAGATTTCAGAAATTCTGACTCAAGAAGATTTAGATTATATCTTGAGGCTTGATCCTAATCTTCAAGACCTGGGGGCAAACAAAAGAAGAAGAAGAAAAAGTAGCAAAATTGGAAATATCATTCATCTCAATGAAAGATAAGGAAAGATTGTTTGAGCAGCAAGGGAAGACCATGCCCATACTGGATGTCATAGCAAACTGGTTTAGGAGTATTATGACTTTCTCATGATGCAGGATTTTCTGTTATGATCTGATTGACAATGTCAAGATGCTACTCAGCTGGGGTAAGGATGGGAAAACTTGGAGTTCCAGAAAGGGAAGGTTGACTAATGAGCTATAATACAGTTCCCAGAAGAACATGTTGTGAGATACTGTATGGAGTGCATGATGAAATTCATGGTTGAGCTGAATTATCATTTTGTCAGTACCAAAATGTGAAGGTCTTTCCTTGCTTTATGTGGAGTTAATATTTTATTTCTTTCCCACAAACTTAAGTTAAACTTGGGGGCAAGAGGCTGAAAAGACAATATTTGTCCATATTGTTGATAGTTTTCTTTCTTTTCACAAAGCCCCTGAGACTGTATATCCTTCCTTAAATGTTTCCTCTGAAATCTCTGAAGGGCTTCTGGGGCTATGAATTAAGTCTGTAGGACCAATAGATGTCTTTGGGAGTAATAAAGATCAGCTTTTTCTTTTATTTGTATTTTATCTTATTCTTCTTTCTTGCTTGTTCATTCAGTTGCTTCCAGTTTTCTGTACAATACTTAGTGTAGTGTCTAATGAAATTTTATAGCACTAATCTACTCATCAAGGTTTTTAGAATAATTATTCTCCTGAGTCACAACATGAAGCATGCGTGGCATAACTCTTCTCCCCCTCCCCTCCATCCCTCTTTGCTGGCATCATATAAAATTATATTCCCACACTGCTATTTAGCATCTGGTTTCATTTATCAAAGAGTGTCTGGAAATCTTTACTAAGTTCACCAAAGATCTTTTTAAAAAAGAAGTTGAAGTATTTAAATAAACTTTTCTGAAACTTTTGCTAGATGAGTTAAGGAGATTAAGAAAGGAAGGAGTTACTAGTATGCTATACACTAGTTTTCTCTATGACCTGTAAATTAGAATGAGAGCTACTATTCTTGATTATCCTGCCAATTAACAAGGAACTTATTAAGTAGGTATAGTTTCTGATGATGATTCTCCTTTATTTCATGCAGAAGTGATGTCTAAATTCAGGTTAGTTCAGAACAATACTGGAGTGTTCAGTAAAGTTTTTCTAAGCATACTATGGTGAAAAAACCTTCCTTATCTCCAAAAACAAAAATAAATCTATTCAGAATAGGTTGAAATTAGGATTTTCTTGATTAGCTTAATTGATAAACTGTTTCACAGGAAGCTTAGAGCATAATAGAGTAAGAGGCAACAGATGGTTTATGGTAGCAAGAAAATAGTTTTTCATGGTGGCCAAGATGAATTTGGGAAGGTAAGACTAAGGGAAAGGCAAAGAACCTTTGAGAGGAAATCACCTTTTTTGGTTTGGTGGGTTTTTTTTTTTATCTACCCTAAGTAAAAAATATATTTTATAGTGGAATTTCTGTACAGCAGTTGTTACAGTAGAGATGATAGATTACAGTGCATTTTAAGTGTATATTTAATAAATTTGAGTTTTGTCATAATTAATTCAGTAAAATAACTGAAAAAATGTTTTAATGGCAGTTCTGTTTTGTGTTATTTTTGTTTTTTTTTTTAAATATCATGAGCCATTTATTGTATTTGTCATTAAGTAGTCTTTATGCTTTTTAAAGTACTTAAGAGTAAAAGAGGAGAGTAAATTGACCTTAATTTACCAGAGATTTTTAGTTGCCAAATATATAAGCTTGTTGTCATGGAGATCAGTGCACAGCTAAGATGCCTGATTCAGTGCTGGTAAAAGGAGCACTTTAGTGGATTTTCAGGTAAATGTTTGACTCTGTTTAATAGGTAAATAAACTTACAGGTGTTGGAACACATTTTAGGATGCAGGGGAAGTTACTAATATCCCAGTAGCTATTCTCAAATTCCAGTAAGTGCTTGTAAAAACACAGCTTTGCATTCACTGCCCCAATTCCATGTCATGATTCTTAGCACCACAAAAGAACTTGAACCAACTGTAGCCCTTGAAGAAGTGCACTGTAAAACTGAACTGAGCAGCTGATGTAAATATAAACTCAAAGCTGCATCCACAAGGGCACTCAAAGAGCAGGAGTGCATTGCAGAAGTGATTTGGAGTGGTGTAAAAGTATCTTTTCTTTTTATGTTTAAAGTGGAACAATAAATTCTTGGTACTGACGGAGCATCTCAGAGGCAGGATGGGGATTTCTTCCTTGGATCTTTCACATCCTGTAGCTGGTTCAGGCTCCTGGTGCTAATTTTTGCCATGACACAACTGAGAGACTGACAGCAAGGCCACGTTAAGTGTTCTTTACTGGAAGTATTCCCTAACATTTCTGCAATTAGGAGTGAAACTCACTTGCTCCCTCCTTATGCTGTGGAGATTCTTACTGAGCAGCTCAAATGCAGACTTGAGAAGGGAAGAAGATCCAGCTGCTCTATTTCTTTTTCCAGTTACTTGCAGAGGCCAGTTGCACCATGAGAAGATACCACAGTGACCCCAGGGAGTTGGTGTTGTCTGTTGCATGAGGAGAGCTGGGACATTTACATGACTTCTCTCCCACATGGATCTCCTTACACAAAGAGCTGTTATTTTTTGCCTTTATAGATCCTTTACATCACAGAGGCTTAAAATATTTTACCTGTGTAGCACTTAATCTTCTGCTTTTATCTGAGCCTTCTGAGCATATTTTAATCCAATTTCCCTGAAGCATAATGCAGGGAAGGAAATGATCTTGCTTCATGCTCACTGTGAGTAGTGCAGACTGAGAGAATTTAATGGCTGAGACGTTCATATTCATAGGGACTGTAGTTGTGACTGTCTTTTTGCAAATAATGGGAAGGGGAAGGGGCTTCCACTGTCCTGTCCAACTAGAGCACGTGTGCATTAATTTTAAAAGCGAAATCATATCAGAGCTGTTATTGGGGATTATATTTTGAGCTTTTATCACTAGTAAAGTTTCTCCATGTAATTGCAGTATGAGGTTATATTCATCATCCTGCTAATTGGCACCATTTTAAGAAGTTCTGTCAGTTTGTCCTTTCCTCCTTAGTTTGTCTCTAATATGGATGAGTAAGCTGAGTTATGTGCTGTAGTGCTTGGATGTATCACAGTTCAGTGGTTTTAGCACATCTATTTTCTTTGAATGCAAAAGGTTAATTTCATTTCAGTGTAGGTTCAATCTGGATACTGACCTTTACAACTGGAAAAACAGATAGAATCATAGTTTAATTAACCTTCCAACCAGGACACATATTTGAAGCATACTCAAGAAGCCATATGTTTTAAGGACTACTGGAAGTCACATTGGAGTAGTGGATCGTTGATATCCAGAAACATTATCAGTGTCTTGAATTAGAGAAAAGGAGAAGTTTATTACTGAAGTGGTGAAGCACACAGCTGAGTTTGGAAAGAACTACAGTAAACTGAAAACAGAATATCGAAATTATATCTTCATACTTTGTCTGAATTGTGAAATAGGAACAGCAAAGTAGATGCTGAAAATGTCTGATTCTCTATTGGTATTTTCTCCAACCTGTCCTTTTTTCCAGTTCATTGCTGTAGTTTTCCATGGCTCTTCTAAGTTAAAACACAATCGTGTTTTTTGGAATTAGATTTTGTTGCTATTTTTAAAGAAACTCAACTCTGGAAGCAAGTAAAGAAAAACAAATATAGACTTAATCCCTTTACTTTGTTTTCTACTTGATCACTCATAATTTCTAATCAATTAAATGCTTATTAAAAATTTCAGGACCTAAAATTGAATCCTTAATCCTTCCTCTGAGGCTCTTCTCTATAATAATTTCTTCTCTAGAATCTCACATTGTGAAAGCCTTGTTTTGCTTGTTTGTGGTAATAATTGGCAAGATTACTCTTTCTGTACAAGGGAAAAAAGTTCATTTGGAGCTAAGGGGTTTTTTTTGCCTAAAAGAGAATCACCTGAATACCATCAGCATTTTTATATTTGTATAAGCCACCGTTGGGAGGCTTCCAAAAATCTGAAAGGTATCATGTTGCTGAGGATGTTCTATGAGCATCAGATTGCAAATCGTGGACCACTGCCTTAGATGAATGAGCCAAATCTTCAGTGGACAAGTCTCCATTTGACTCTCAGTAAGTCAGCAGTTAAATACCTGCTTCTGATATAAGTGGCAAAATATTGTATAGTTTCTTAAAATGGTAAAACTGTGCTTGAGCATAGACTACTGGAAATCTGGAAATGTGCTGGAGATTGAAAATCTAGAGCATTTATTACAGTGAGATCTATTGAAATGTGAGGAAGCATGGTATTTATTATTATTATATTTAGAAAATGACACTAGAGATTTGGGTGTAAAGTTATTTCACTTTATGTAGTGACTAAGCAAGGCAGGATTCTTTGGTGAGAAAGCACAGAAAAGAATAGAATGAAATCACACATGCTTCATTATTGCCTGCGGTAATGGAAAAAATGAAGAGCATAAGGTAGTAATTAAAATGTTTCAAGAATAAGAGACTGGGTAATTTCAGTGGCGTTTTTAGCAGCTACAGTCATGAAGACAAACACACATAAATGCATAGAATGTTGTGGGCAAATACTCAAGTCAATTACAGTGTCAGGATGTTACTGCAAACACATTAGTCTAAATTCTGTGCAGTAATTAACAGATATTAATAAAATAAATGTAGTCTATTTCATATTCTGGTAAGTAGTTATTTATAGGCACCCTGGGAAAATTTGAATTATTGTCTGTCCTAATTGTGCCAGGGACTTTTTTATTAGGCATGGAGGTCTGACTGGGAGGAATTAATAACTGCCTGCAAAGTCTCTGCATTACGGTTAATCAGATTTCTTGGCAGAGCCACTGCTTATATTTTAGTCTTATTTTTCTGTTCATTCATTTGTCACATCTAGAATCAGAAATTTTCTCTTGTAACATTTTGTCTACACCAGGGCAGTGTCATTATTATCTGTTTTCCCCAACCTTCCTCCTCCTTAGCCCCTTGGTGTTCCTTTTTACGTCTAAGAGATTTCTGTTTATAACACAAAAGGAGTAATCAGTAAATGCTGTGCTGTACGTGCCCATCTCTCAACACATCCTTGAGTCTAAATGTAGGTCATGTCTGTCTGTAGAAACCTTCTCTCATGAATATATATAACTTGCTTGGCAAGTTTGCTAACAACAGGTGTTTTCTGTGTTCCTCACTTCTTTTTACTTGCATTATTTTATGTGGAAAATAGAACCAACTTTCAGCCTTTTAATTAAACATTAAGGTAGCTATAAAGCAAAAGAGACAAAAAAATCTTTTGTGTAATCTTTTCCTTCCATCCCCTGACTGAATAAATGAATATATAGTATTAGTTAGGGCTTGTGAGTTCTAAGAATAAGCCCAACTTAATTGTAATTTCCACAGCATGCTTTCATTAATGAATATAATAAATATTTCAGAAAGCAGAGGTGGGGAAAAAATGCTGTCCTAAAATATTCTAGAGGTAACTGAAACAAAGATCAAGCATTAGAACAGACTGTCTGGGGAAGCATTTGAGTCACCATCCCTGGATTATTTAAAAGGCATGTGGGTGTGGTGCTTGTGGACATAGTTTAGTGGGAGATCTGGCACTGCTGGTTTAACAATTGACTTGGTGAATTTTAGAGGTCTTTTCAAACCTAAACAATTCCATGGTTCTGCATTTCATGAAGGATGGATTGAAGTACATAGAAAGATTTGAGTTAATTTCAGTGTTAGTTCTAAAGCAGAGAAGTGGCTGTAGGGACACATTTTGACTTGAAGCTGTCTTTTTTCAAGTTTTCTACACCTTTTACTGTGAATATATATATCACTCCAGAAGCTTTCATATAGAGCTGTGCTGAAAATAATTGTATAGAAATTTTGTCATTTGGGCCCTAAAGTTTGTATTTTGCTTTGATGGTTAAAGAGACATGAGTTGCAATGTTCACATTTATGTTGAAAATTACAAACTACATAATAACTAAATTAATTATATTAAATGACAAGCCAAAATCTGCTTAATTATTTATTAACCTGATCTCAGATGATGAATTTAGGGATTTCCAGAAGAAATAAGAAAGTTGCTAGTGGTTGTATCTGTGGAATCTATGTACAGCTTGGATTGAACTGGCATAAAATTGCCTCATGTTCTTATATTTTTTATTTTCAGCTTGTAAGTGATTGTAAGGTTTCAGACATGCCAAGCCCATAGCACCAAGATTTACAGGGCTTGCTGGTACAAAATAAATTACTCAGCTGGTAATTTAGGATTTTTTGTCTGCATTCAGTGAAAATCCTGGCCACCAAAGTACAGCATAAAGACGTAAAACTCTGTTAGATAGCAGATATGAAAGAGCTGATATTGAACATACAGAACATGATCAAGTAATGTTTTATAGCTGTGTGGTATTTGAGGCACTTTGACTTTGTGTATTTAATTAAACTTTTATCCTTTGATAAATGCTTGGCTGATAGAAAACTACACGACCATCCAGAGGCTTTCATCCATGGATGAAACTGATTGGAATCCAGGTCACAGTAACGCAGATAGCAAAGTGATCCTGAATTCCAGCTTCTGAGATACATTAGTTGTTTTTTTCAATTAAAAAAGTCAGCATATTTTCATGCTTAACAAAGAGAAATTGGAATTCTTACCATACTATGAAATAAAATCAAACTACATGGTAAGCACACCATGTCTGCTTTCTTGTAAAGAACTTAAAATGGCTGAAATTGCTACTGACCAAGAGTGTTCTTGCAATAGAGAACTACAGAGACCAGATGTTTGGGAGCATTCAGACTGAAAATGGAACAAACATTATCACTTCAGTATGGCAATGAAAAGCCTTCTCTTCAGATTCACATAATCTTATGGAAAAGCAAAATTGCATCTTGTACTGAGAGGTTAGGAAAATAAACACAGTGCCTCTAGTGTATGTAGGAGACTGGAAGAACAATTGTTTGGCTCAAAACAACCAGGTGGGGAGTGCCTTTTTCCATCAGAATGGTCTAAAGTTGGCAAGAAAAAGTTGTTTTGAACCTTCTGATATTTTTTTTTGTTTCTCCTGTGCAATTCCCGCAGTACTTCCCCCAGCTACTTCCCACTAAATCCACAGAGCAGACTGGGAATTACAGTGTACTGAAGTACTGTCATGTTGTACAAGACAGAATGAAAAGACAGATCTTTATTGATTGAGGATGGAAATGCCTAAATACATCATCTGTAAATGATAGTAATGTGTAAATAATAGACCCATTCGATTTAAGAGTGCTACAGTGAAATTTATTGTGTTGCATTTCTGTTCATCCGAGAGAGACAAAATGATAGCTTGATGTCAAAGTGAGGAGGATTCTATTTCACTTTCTTGCTCTGTATGTCAAACCCATTTAAGAAGGGTAATATGGTGTGAAAATAAGTGATAATTAAAGAGTTGCTTTATTTCATATATGAAACCAAGTTATGTACAGTGACATATCTTGGTTGACATGCAGTGACACTTCGCACCTGTCCAGAAGTAATAAAATTTAAGAGGGACTGCTAGTCTAACATTAGAAAAACAGATTGACAAATTCAAGCCTGCGGGCTGTTAATTGCATTTGAGTTATAGAGGAAAAGAAAAAAAAAAAAGGGAGGAGTGTTTTTCTCAATTTTCTATAGCTGAGAAATGTCAAGAAAAAGTATAAAACATTTTCAGTTTTTCAAAGTAAGGTACCTTCATCAACCACACCCAACCACAAAATCCCCGTAGCATGTTTCCAGTATTAAATAAATGTAAATTAAGTGCTGGTGCAATCATGCAGGTTGTTTATAATTGCCAGGTAATTTAAAAATGAGCAGACAAGTAGCAGAAGGTAGTTTTGACATGTGGAAATCTATCTGAAATTCTATGGCTTGCCTGTTTCATCTGAAGTGCTCTGATTAACATAGTGAGATGGTGGAAATTAAGCCGAGTGCAGTTAGGCATTGATACAATAATAATTAAAAACTCTGTGGTTTCGCTGAAGAGAAGTAACTTGGCAAATAGCAGTGGAAAAGAAAAACATTAATCAGATGTTTGGAGGCCGAGCTGTGTTTCTAAATGTGACAAGTAAATCTACAGACACTATGTGTCAGAGAAGTTGAAGCCTTGTATTGAGTGCCAGTAAGTGCACAGTTCTCTGGTGAAAAACTTAACGGTGATGAATTCATGCAATTGCTCAACCTCCCTGTAGATTTTTGTGTTGCGTTTAAAAGCAAGCTTTTTAAAATGCCTACATGCATAGAGAAAACGTTTATAAGAGAAGTAGAGAAAACTCTTTATATGGTTCCATATTTTGACAAAACAGGCGAAACATTTTCCCACATTTATTTTTCATTCCACCTCTTTTCTCTCGTATTTGTCTTTTTAAAATATTCATTATTTTCACAATATTTTCTTGAGTTGTTATTAACATTATCCCTCTGCATTTTTTATTTAGTAGTACCCTTTGCAAATAGTATTCCATACATCTTGGTAATCATTAGATTAGGGTTTATCATTAAAGTACTGACTAGCAGTTTATTGATTTTTAAGTTATAGTCTTCCTTGCTTATTCTCTGTGACTTTTTAATCAAAAAAGTAATGTCAAGTTCCACTTGTCCAGTAGCTGTCTTTGCAAATTTTAATTTTTAGCTATGCAGTTAGCTTTGGATAAAACAGGCATCCAAGCTGTAATCTGAAGACCATGGGCAGCTAATTTTACTAGATTTTTCATGCAGTGCTATGCTTAATGCTTGGTGTTCACCACACAGTTCCTGAGGCAACAAGGGCAGATACTATTTTAGATGTGGTTTTTTTCATAGTAAGTATTTTAGAATGCCTAATCATAGAGAACAACCTTGGCTTAGATGCTTGTGATTTTTCTTAAAGTATTGCCAGCCAGCTAAAGGATTCAGTGAGTGAAACTAGTGATGTATGAAAATTTGATGTCTGTTTAAAGAATGAAAACAATCATGTGAAACTCTGGGAGGTTTAGAGTATGTTAACCTAGAAACTGGTGAGGATATTTTTGTCCATAGTCTCTGATAGGTTGTGTCATTTGGAAGTGAGCTGGGTGGTATAGGACGGGGTTTTTTGAAAAGAGGAATGTCACAAACTTCTCTGTCAGTAGGTTCAGTTTGATGTATTGCCCTAGACCAAGGAAGCAGAAAAATCCACTGTGACCAGGCTGTTGCCACTCAGCAGTGTGCTGGTTATTGCCCAAGTCTATCCTTAGCAACACAGAATTTCACCTCCTAGTAGAGCTAAGTGGAGATATTTGTCACATTGGGATGCATTGTGTTGAATAATGCAAATACTGGTACTTCATATTTGGCACTTGTTTCTATGAACAACCAAAATCTACCTGAATTATCAACACTGTTTCCAGCACAGTCCAAAACTCGGTCCCATACCAGCTACTGTGAAGAAAATGATCCCAGCCAAAACCAGCACAAGTGTCATTCTCATTTGTAATAGGCTCTGCCAAAAATAATTTTCCAATAAAAGCCTCTGACTAGATTCTTACCTCACGATCAGTTAAGGGCAGCTACGTGACACACATTGTCTGTTAGCTGATTTGTGTTGAACAAATTCCCAGATTCATGGTTATTGAATTTGTAAATTTGGCGAGGATTTCTAGGAACTTTTTATTTTTGCTACATATGGTAGAACAAGTTAAAATCTGTCCCTTTTTGTGATCTGAGAAAGGCATTTGGCTTACATCAGGTGAGTATTTAGTATAGGGTTTTCTGACTGTATTCTGTGCATGCCTGTGCTTTGTTTCAAGGCTGATTCAATGCTGCATTTTTCCTTTTATTTTATAATGGTGCATTTGTTCCCATTTGAAGACAGCTTTGACCTTGGATATCTGTGCAACATAGGGAAAGTAACTGTTGTATCATGGAAGATATGCATGTAATTGCAGGTAAAAGCATCACTGTGAAAGCCTTAACAGGAAGCAGCTATTGACTCATCTTGGCCTGTGATGGAAAGTGCCCTGAGGCTCATTAGAGTGTAATTAGCATTTTCAACTCAAAAGGATGGTGGATCAGATTCTTATGTATTTATCATGCTTATTAGCGACTTACACTGGAAAAAACCCTGACACACTGAGACTGATATGGGAGATAGGAATCTAGCACACTAGAGATACCAAGGCAAGAAGCATCCATAAGTAACACAGCAATATGTCTGTGCCATGCAGTTGGTGGCATTGTAAATTTTTGTTTAGGGGATAAAATGCTGGAAAAGAAGATAACTTCCTAAAACGTTTAACTCCAAACTTTATTACTCTGGAAGTACCAAGGTAAAATTTTTATGGTCTTATGTGCTGCAAATCTGGCAACCGGGATTTCTTAGTTGTACAATAAGTGACAGAGCCTGTGACAAGTAAAGCACCTGCAGAATATTTTTAAGTAAAGTTACCCAGCAGGCCATGAACAGGTAGGTTCCCAGATCATTGCTATGTACTCTCCTACCCATATATAAATGTGGCAAATATACAGCTTCTAAGGTAATTAAACTATTTTTTTTTCATGTCACACTGGAATATGTAGTCTATTTCCACAGATGACGGTCAGAATGGCATTTTGAAATGCTTCAGCATCCTCAGAACCCTTTTGGTGATAATTAGCTGGTTTTGCACAGTTGTGCTTTACAACAGAGACCTTCAGTCTTTTTAGGTTTATCTTCTCCTGCCTTTCCCCCAGTGACCAGGTAGGTGATTTGACATTAATATTGAACTTCATAGTGAAGTTAAAATGTCTTAGAATAAGCAAACTGTTTGTTTACAAAGGGAGATAGATTTTCTTACATTTTCAAATACAGATTTGAATATCTATAATTTTATATTTGGTGATTTAGTGGTATGATTCATTTATAAGATGAATTATATGTCTGACCATTGAATATTTGAAAGTATAAAAAAATGGATAAAATAGGTAGCAGAGAATAATTACATAAAAAATAAAAGACAACTGTCAGCTGATTATAGTTTTTTTCTCAGTATTATTTTGAAGCTTAAGTCTGCTTTGACTTCCTTTCAGAACATGAATTCCCTACATCAAACCTGTTTAGGAATTGCCACTTACTCTGAATTTGTTGGGTTTTTATCACAAGCAACTGATTTCCTCCCTCTCCTGTCCCATGGAGAAAAGGCTGTTCAAGTCCAAACTGGCCAGGAGGCAGGGTGTATGCACTGTCAGTAGCAACATTGTCATTATCTTCTTGGCATAAATAACTTTAAATAAATAGTACTATGCTTGTATTTCTTTTAAAAATGTGGACCCCAACACAAGGAACTGAAATCGTTTTTGAGTAATGTAGCAATAGCCACACTCTGGGAGACAGTGTTATCCTGGCTCTGGCTACTTGCAGTAGCAGAGAAGTAGTAGACAGTAAATACATTTACACATCTATTTATGCAAATAGATCAAGAGATAGTTATGTATTTTTTAGATGTTTCATTTATATATGTGATACAGTATATATGAACAATAAAAATGGTAATAGTCTATATAATTTGTTGATATTTAATTTTATTAATAGTTGCTGTTGTCTGTACTTCATTCTTTTAATTAATGGTTGCATCTGTATCACGGTCTTTAATATTTGTAGTGAGCTTTTTTCCCTGTCACTTAGCACTTTGAATCTAGCAGTTCTGTCAAATTGAAAAAATTCTGGGTTCCAGTAAAATTATATGCATGATGCCTGGTAATTACAGGGGGTTTATGCCTTAGATAGTTATGAGCATTAGAGTTTTTAACAGTTAAGGCAAATGTTGCCTGGTTTGTGGTTTTTTTTCTTTCCATTTTCTTGTTGAGATATTGAAATAAGTGTATGCAGTCCATACATCAATTTTAATAATGTCAATTCCTGCTCTTTCAGCAATTGATATTCCTGCTTGAGATCATCTATGTATATGATAGCTCAGGGCGTAAAGGGAAAGCAGTTTCTGCTCCTATTCAGAATTTCAGAAGTGCTGAGAAAAGGTGCTGAGAGAAGGCTCCTGTGCAGATCCAGTGAGGGGGTACTATGTAGGAAGGCACTTCAGGCAGGCAGAACTGTGTTTGTTGGGCCTGTGTTGTGTTTACATTTAGGAGGCATTTATTTTTGTGACATGTTGTGACATGACTTACAGGTGGATACCTGTCATTACAGTCATGTGTGGAACTCCAAGGCTGAGGGCTGCCCAGAATGTGTGAAGCAGCACGTGGCACCACTGGGATGTAAAGATTATAGTCTACAAAAAAGAAATCTAAGACAAAATATTTTGCAAAAAGGTTTTTTGGGGGGATGAGTTTGTTGTATGGCAGAAGCTGTTGCTTAAGATTCTCCTGTGAACTGAGATGTTCTGATTAATTCTTGATGCTTTTGTGCTCACTTCAGAGAGATGAAGTGCAATCCATTAGCAAGGTGCTTGGGTCAGCCCCAGTGATCCTCAAAGCCAGAGCAAAGTAAGGGGCAGCTAAGGATAGAAAGCAGACAAATGGATTAGTTTAAAGGTTGCCCAGCAAGACTTAAAATTGTTAACCATGCGTATGAATATTTGTACAGGAGCCAGAAAGCAACTAGCTAATTTCCTACTTTCCTCTTTATAATGAGAGCCTGAACTGTTCACAGCAGTATTTTAGAAATTTGTTATTGCTAACCTCTTCCTCTGCCCAGTCAGGGTTTTATTCTTTTGCTTTAAAACCAAAAATCTGTTTGTAAGCAGTGTGTTGTTATAGGACAAAAAATTAATGACACGCACTCAAGTTGAGTTCAAAGAGCAGAAAGGGGTAGTTTATTTTTTGCTTGGGGTTATATAGATTTCTGACGAGGACCATGGATTGGAGGATGAGGTTGCTACCTCTCCAACCACACTGGCCAAACTAGAAGTCCATCTTTTGCCTCCTCCTTAGAGAAAGGAATGATAACAAAAGAAAACAGTTGCAAAAACATCATTCTGTTTACATAAAATCTGTAAAAAACTCCACTAAAGAATGCAAAAACATCAGAAGGCTGTAAAAATCAAGGCAACAGCAGTGCAAGTTGCATTTCCAAATTGAAAGGAAAAAAAAGAAAAAAAGAAAAAAGAAACTATATCCAAGTATTAGAATGTCTAATGAGGTTAGACTTAAGATGGTCCCTGAAAATAATACCCTTCAAAAACCCAGTCTTGGGCTGAAATGAAGTTTTGGGAGGTAGTTTACTATTATTAAAAAAGTGATTTTGCACTTATTTTTAATCATTTTAAGTACTAATTTTATAGAGAATTTTTTATTATTATATGGTGGGACAGGTGCATGGAACATTCCTCCCAAAGCACTTTCATGAACACGTCATAATTTGAAATTTTGTGGTATTATTTCTCCTTTGTCTTCCTCCCAGAATTTCTACTGAAGGCTGAATTACATTTTCAATTATAGCCTTGTAAGTGATCTTGGTAAAACCTAATTCTTAGGAAATTTACAAACACGGACTGATTTTTCTTGATACTCAAGTAGAATAGTTTGAGGGACTTATTTTTCTGCCATTGCATTTTAGAAAAGATACCTGACGAGTGTTTGCAGGATGTAGCATAGGATAGAAGAGATGATTGGTGGTACAGGACATCTGGTAATAAGGAGAGGCATTTCAGTGTGGTCTTCATAAGACAACCCAAGAGTCTTGTGCCTGTCTGGGAGGAGTCTTGGGAGGAGCTGTTTTGCTATTTTGTTGACCAGATGAAAACAGTTTAAGAATTTTATTGAGGGATCTCTCTGAATATCTTGTTTTCACTTTGCTCAAGGGCCAGGACTCTCTGTATGTGTAAGTTTAGAAAATTCAGTCACAGAGATCAAAAGTCTTCTTTACAGACATTAAATAATTCCTGCTGAGAAGTGTAATTCTAAAAGGTGAATGCTATCTTCTTTGAAATAATCTGATTCAAAGGTTAAGGAGATTGAATCTGATTTCCTTGATGCACAAAAATATGTGTAGCTATTTGAATATATATGTCTTTGGTTAAATCCTTTGGTCATGTCTTTCCTCTACTCTGCAGTGCTCTGGCCTCACCTTGACCCTTCTGTGCAGTTTTGGGGACCACAATATAAGAAAGATATTGAGGCATTATAGAGAGTCCAAAGGAGAGACACAGTGATGGTGAAGGGCTTAGAGGAGAGGCCTGGTGAGGAGCAGCTGAGGTCACTTGTTCTGTTCAGCCTGGAGGAGACTGAAGAGAGACCTCACTGCAGTTACAACTTCCTTGTGAGGGGAAGAGGAGGAGCAGACACTGATCTCTGCTCTGTGGTGACAGTGACAGGACCTGAGGGAATGGCCTGAGGCTGTGTCAGGAGACCTTTAGGTTCAATGTTATAGAATGGTCCTACACCCAGGGGATGGCTGGGCACTGGAACAGGCTCCCCAGGGCAATGGTCACAGCACCAGCCTGAGAGTTCAACAAGCATTTGTTCAATGATCTCAGTCACATGGTGTGACTCTTGGGCTGTCCTGTGCAGGGCCAGGAGGTGGACCTGTTGATCCTTGAGGGTCCCTTCCAACTTAGCATATTCTGTGCTTCATTGTTAACTTTTAAAATGTAAATTAGTATTGAATTGTATGCAGAAAAACCCCCCATTACTGTTCAGCAAGCTTGTAGGGGAAGCATTCTGCAATAGAATTCCTCTTCACCTAGCTATAAGAAAAATCAATTATTCTTACCAATTTGGGTACTTCGTAAACAGGAATCATTAAAACAGAAGCACGCAGACACTTTTTAAGGACACATTTCAAAAGTGATTTTGCCATAACTATTCTGTTCTTTTGTTGTATAAATAGTCACACAAGTTGAATAGAAACTTCAGTGAAAAATTCTATATTTGATTTATGTACTGTAATTTAGTGCAACACTTTTTGTTCTGTTTTTCTGTTGTTTTCAGGATAAATCACCATGAAATACCTCAACCTAGTAATGATGATTAAATTTATTTCTTTGTTTTTCCAAAAAACTGTCGAGACAGCACTCTTTCTCTCAGTTTAGAGGATTCAGTGTATGAGCAGTACTTTGTAGATGCTGTGAATTTTCAGTTGGAGAGTCAGAATCTTCTTGTAACCCAAGTGAAAGAGATGATGTGCCAGAGAGAAAAATGAATCATGTAAAAAGCCTGGAGAACTGTTGTTGAGAAACAGATTTTGAAAATGAATCTTGAATGATGGATTGTTGAAAGAAAAGAAGTTAGAGTTCCAGGGTTCACTACACTGTCAGAAAATACAATGTATTTTTTAGTTCAAGGGATGGACAATAAAGGCTGCATGCTTTTAGCAGGGAGTTTCTCAGCTGTGATCCCCGTTCATAATTTCTAACCACAAAATGGGAAGTAATTTCATGGGTTCATAACTTCTATTATTTTGAGGTCAAAGCAGAGCTCCTCCAAATGATGTATCCAGAATATCCAAAGTGTATTTTCTATGGATATGAATGCAGACATACAAAACTGTATATATTTAATGCCATTGAGAAAGGATAAGCAATTATGATTTTTTTACCAACGCTACAGTGAATAATATACCACAGAAATAATATTTGAATCACAGGATACTTCAGGTCAGAAAGGGTTATCTACTCCACATCCCTGTTCAAAGTGGGCCCAGCCTCAAGGACAAAATATAAAAAAATAAATGCATAACTTGAAGAAAATTTTTTCCCAATTGTTCTTAAAAAAAAAAAGTGACAAACAAACCTGAAGGTGGTTAAGTCCTGAGAATTAGTTTCTATGATAGAATAAAATGTAGAGTGCTGTGTGGTCAGGGAGCTCAGTGATGCTTGGTTTTTATGACAAATGTCCATTGTGCTATTTAGTGCTTGTGAAGACAAAGTATAAAGAGAAATAGTTCAGGATATTTATATTTGCAGTACAAAAAAAAATAATGGCACTGGGGGATGGAATAAAAATATACGCCACCTACAGTCTGGGGGAAGAAAGATACATGGGTATATGAAACAAGAAGTAGTTTTAAAACTATTTTTTATGTGGATGTGCTTACTGGGGTTGAGATCAAAGCAGCTTTTTTAGTATAAAAATAACAAAAATGTTTTTTCCCCTAAATGTTTGCTGTCAAATTGCCTAAGGTTTCTTTTTGGTCGTTTTTGCCAGCACAAAACTGTTGTGTGCCACAAAGTATTGGGGAAATACTCATTTCTAGACTATACATGCATTAATGGAGGAGGAAATTTAGCCTTTGGTAGCTGGCACCTTCTGTATTTTTCTGTAGTTTTATTGAGTACAGGTTGAGCAGAGATGGCTCACAGTCAAGTTGAAAGCCTCTTGTGGACATGTGTGCATGTATGTGTTTGCATGATGCATGAGTTGCAAATAAAGCTGCAGAAGCTCTGCTTTGGGTTTCGACACCCTGTTCCTCCAAGTAGGTTATCTAACAGACTTGCACACATGATATCTAGGTCAACTCCTTCCAGGTAAAAATCAGTATTGTTGACTTGAATGCTTCGCTTGAGTGTTTGAAGCTACATTCTCTAGTGCTGAGAAAAATATTGTCATGATTCTCTTAAGATACATGCATTTACTAATGGGATGAGCCCTCTTTCTGAAATATCTTGCCTTTTCAGTGTAAATGAGGCTGAATCAATTGCCAGGGAAGTGTGAATACTGAAAAAAAGTTTTCAGCCCCTTCTCCATTCCCTCCTTTGGATTGCTAGAAAAAAAACCACAATGCCCATGTGCTGTGGGAATGTAGCTCTTTGAGATACACTTTATTAATGCACTTCAGCCTGTGGTGTTGGTTTGGGTATGTGTGTTGTTTGCAAGAGTGAGAGCAGATGAAGGAGTAGATGTTAAACTGAACTGCATCTCTGCATGGTCACAATTTGTTTTTCCCAGAACATATCCTTCCAAGAAGTCCTCTAGTACTGCTAATTTTCCTAGAGGATGAATTCTGCTTTTTTTTTAAAGCAGGAATAAGTTCAGTGTGACTGGGAAGTTTTTTGTCATTGAGCATTTGTTTTCATACATAAGTGCCAGTTTTCATGAGAAGCTCTGATGATTCCTTGATCTTTGACTCAAAATGGTTTTTCTAAAAAACTGCAAAATAAACTGTTAGTAATTAAATGCTAGCATTAATTTCTTACAAAACTTTTTAGAAACTTTTACTCATGTAATTCACAAGGCTATTGTGATGGTTTATTTCTTGAACTATCTTCCATTGTACAGTCAGTAGCCAAACTGAAGAAAAATAGAGGAAGAGAATCTCTGTGCAGTCACAATCACAGAAAAGAATAGGTGAAATCCAAATGACATAACTTTTTTTTATCTTTTAATTTTGTTTTCCAGAATGACAAATCTCCAGGGCGTTCCACAAGTCGATCAAGTAATATTTCAAAGGTATGTGAAATCTATTTCCTTGTTCTAGAATTTAAAGAAAATTAGGTAATTAAATATAAAACAGTACTTTAATCCATTATATTTGTTATATAGTATTTTATTTATAAGAATCAGATTTTAAACTTTTGCTGCTGAACATTATGGTTACCCTGTAAACTCCATCATAAATATACAAATAGTCATTACTGTAAAATGTGTAATAGTAATAAGCAAATAACACTTGCACTTTTTGTCACCTGCTTTCCCCAAGTATTTAATGTTACCTTAGCACTTTGGCTTAAGATAGAATTACTACTTGATTTTTCTCCTCCTACCCTACCCAAATAACAGCTGTAATGTGCAAAGCTATGAATCTGTCTTCATTTCAGACTGAATTCTGAATTCCTTTTATAGGGATATATGGTTCACTGAAACCAGGATTTTACATTTAGCTGCTTTTTGGTTTTTAGAAAACAGAAGAGAAACTTTAAGAAAGGCAAAATGTGATTTTTACTGAAGTCCTTTTGTTTTAACCCCCTTTTTTTCTATATTTTTGGTTCAGATGTGGCTGACATTTATGCCAAAAAGCCAGGATATACAGGAGGTAAAAGACTAAAAACTCCATATTTTTTTTAATCCAGACCTAAACATCTGCCATATATTATGTTGGGTTCTAAATATTTTGCATTTAGGGCAAACAGGGTCTCCTTAAACCTCTTCCCAAAATATTTTTGTCTTTGAGGTACCCACACTAAAACCTTTTTCTTTTCAGAGCATAAACAAAATAAAACAAAAAAGACAACAAACCCCAACTGTGATTTTAAGTTAAAATACTAGTTCTGTGTTAGGTTCTGCTCTCTTACATTAAGAAGGGAAAAAGAAAGGCAGAGAAAAAGATGTAGAATATATCCAGCCTACTGTAGGATATGGCTGAAACTCTTCTAGGCTTACTGTCTATCCTTAGAAATTATATAGTTATATACTTACAAACTTCTTCACTGGGAATTCTATTAATTGTTTTAATTATGAGTTTTAAATGCATATCACTAGCTATAATTCCTGTAAATCTATTATGAATTGATATTACTTTTTCTGTTTTTTTAAAGACAGGTGCTTGGGTTGCACTGTGATAAAGCATAAATGTATTCGCTGACATGAGGAACATGCTGGTGACTAACATTTATTTTTGAAGTAATTTCTGCAGAAATCTGTATAGTTGTTTATTAGAAAGATATATTTGCACTGGTTTTAGTTGCAAGCAAAAACCCAGGTTTTCAGTCATGCACTTAATCTTTTTCTCATGTATAGCATCATGCATTGTTTTGGATCAATTTTTCTATGTGAAGCTACCTGCCAATGAAGTTTTTCAAATGCTGAAAGACATTTGATTGGAATTCCAGTTTGGTTTGTTGTCTGACTTAAAATGCTTTTTGGGTGAAACAGGCTCATATATGTGTGTGTATACATAGAAAAGCAAGCACTTGACTTTACAAATTAATATTGCGTGGCAGAAAGGGATAGTAAAAATACTGCACTTCAAAACAAGATTGAAAGCTTCTAGGCCAGGTAAACTAGGTGCCAAAGGCAAGACCTGTGTTCTCTGCAGTGTCAGATCTTGCACACAATAAAAATTTCAGTGGACAGAAAAATTAGATAGTCCTTATGTAAAACTATAAATTGGTGTAATGAAAACATTGTCTTTCACTTTTGTTTTATTTGCCTGTATGTATGAGTTTAAAAGGGTCAGATATTTTAATAGTTACCATGTGTTGTGTATTCCACCCTTGGCTGGATGTAGAGCTCCTGCCCTAGAGCAGAATAGATACCACTGGACTTTGTACCAACCTGTTTGTGAAATGAAATACAGCATAGATTCTGTAAATACAGATTCATGTTTCATAACGCTCTTAAATTGTTTGTTTGGAGAGGACACCTGAGGTTTGCAGTGGGTGCTTGGGCAATTTTGCATGCTAGGTACGTGAATTTAAAGTCTGAATGTTGTGGTATTACAGATTAAATTGAATTGTTGAACACCGAATATGTTGTATCTAGTTATAATGAGAAGGAATGGTTTTGATTTGTTATTTTCCAGACACTAGTTAGTATATACCTATTCAGTGTAGAGATTTTAAAATCAAACATTCCCAAGACAGGTGGATGTGTATGTGTGGAAATCAGCACTTCAGTTTTACCATTCACTTTTGCTGGCTGTTGGGAGCATAGAGATTTAGCAGGTTGCAAGGACTTTTCTTATTTCATGTAATTTTTTGGCAAGAATTTCAGTGACAGACTATTTAAGGCAAATGAAAGAACAAAACTTAAAATATTTGACTGACAGCTGGGGCTCTCTTCAGTGAACAGCAGCCTGGGAATTCATTCATTCATCTCAGCCTTTTATTTATTTATATCAAGAAAACTGCCCTAGAACTCCAAGAGCAACTGCTTCTGTTAGTTTTCTAGTCAGAGACAATTAGGGAAATGTATCAGTGTCTGATTTTTTTTGCACTTCTGGTAATAACCTAGATTTTTCTTGTGCAATCAGTAAATCAATAAACAATCATTTTACATTCTGCCCTTCTAGGACTCAATTAGATATGATTAATGATTTAATAATTAAATTATTAAGTAATATTTTGGACTGATCAGTATTTCACATTACCTTGTATTGATGAAGTGGAGCCCTAGTTAGTAGTTATGACTTTCAAAACCTATCTACATAAAGAAACCTATACACATAAAGAAAAATATAAAGTACTTGGAAATGTGAGTTATGAACCAGCCTGGATGATTTTAAATTGTTACAATTTTTTTAAAATATTAGACTTATTTTTCCACCTATATACTATGCTGCTGGCAGCAGAAGGAACTTAATTAATCTTTGTAAGAGATTATTGTGCAGCATTCTGGATTTCAGAAATGAAATTATCCTATCTGCATGTGTTTAAAATCTAAGTAAATTAAAAAATTTGACCTGGTTTATTACCTATTTGCCATTGCTTTGTTTTTTGTGCACTGTAACTTCTTTCATTAAAATTCTTATGTCTTCCTAAATATATGTATAATTTAGGAGGAAAGCTGGTCAGAGAAGGATCTGGTAGATTCATTGTTTTCTCTTGTGGTTAACCAGTGGAACAAATCTTGTGTCTGAATTACAGTCTGTAGACTTTATGCTCTATATGTGTTTCTGGGGCTGCCTGGTTATGTTAAAATGCGTTCTGGAAGAAATGTTTCTAAAACATTGTAATTATCTTTCTCTATGTTAATTATGATTCAAGAGCTCATTAGAGGAGGATGCTGTCTCACCAGCAAGATCTGAAATTCTCTGATGGGAAGCTTGGGCTTATTTTTCAGTGCAGAGAAAATCAGGCTTGGAGCAAATTGCCTGAATTTTATTTTGCCTCAATTACTTCTCAAAAGCCTGGAGCAGGTGTTAGAACACTTTTTATTTACAAGTCTCTGAAGTATCTATCTAATAAATCTCTGTCGGGTTCTATCAGGAAGTGAGGTGCTTGTTTTGGCATATTCTGTGTGATGATATTCACATGTCTAATTTAGAATATGAATAGCAATAGAGGAAAGAAAGAAGGAAAGGATTGTTTTTACTGAATGTTAGCAATTTTTGATTTCTTGTGTCAGGTAGGGCTCCTCTCAATAAGATACAAGTGAAAACCAAAAAGCACCAAGATGGCAAAGTAGTGCCCACTAAAGTTCTAGATGAAAAATTTATTGTTGTCCGTGTATTGATTGTTGATTCGAACCACTCAGTTTGTGACTGAAAGAAATTTCACAAACTGGCTATCAAATTCTGTAATAAGTAATACAATATTTATCCTTTTGAATTATAAATTACCATTTAATCTCTTCCACTAAGATTGAATAATTATTCACATGGGTTTTGATATTCTCAAATATTTCATTCTCGCTCAGTGCGAGGTGAAGGTATGAAGAGTCCTGTATGGCAATTTGCATGGTTTACCCAGCTTGAAGCAGAACTCATACTCTGTGTTTGTAATGGCCAAACATCACCATGTCTTAGGCAGTGACACCAACAGAGAGCACATAATATCTCCTGATAGATTTTATGGTGAAAAAAACATAAAGGAACTGAAGTGTTCTTTTTAAAGAAGTTCTTAGCATGGACTTGGTTTGCCAGAACCAGGATTGCAGCATTTCCAAGATAACCTGTTGCATGACTGAATCCTAAAGATCGGTTGTGTGACCCCGTTTGTTTTGCTACAGGCAGCTACAATGCTACAAGCTGATCCATGGTTCTTACTGTTCTTTGCCAATTTCATGCTAATTACAAGTGAAAATGCCACTCCAGATTGGTGGTTTCCTTTTTTTCAAGGAACTACATAGCTCCATCCCTTCCAAGTGTAGGTTCAAGATTACTTTGGTGAGAAACTGAGAGAAAACTTAGGGCTTTCAGAAAAGAAAACAAATCAAGAAAAAAAATAAGTCCCCACTCTTGTAAAGCATAAAATGTCAGCCTTCCTAAGTGCCTTTACAGTAGATAATACTATGTATACAAAACTGGCATTCAAATATGAGTATAAATGTTACATTAGTCATCAAATCATTCTTCTTGCTCATAAACAGAATCATTATTATGAAAGCTGAAGCCTAACCTAGCACTTAGCTCTCATTTACTGAAAACAACAGCACAAAGTAAACAAGTTAGTGAAAAGATTTTCTTCATCAAAACAGAATTTGTTTCAAATGCTAAACAAGGCAGAAAACCAGAAACTAGAACTAGATCCATTGCATAGTAACTGTTTCTGTACTTTTTAAAACTCTTAGATATGAATGTTTGATTTCTGTGTCTAGAGAATGCTTTTGTGCTTTGTCCATACAATTTATTCTTTGTTTACAATAAGCTTAACAAAAGGCATTACAGCAGAATTTACCTAAGTATGCCCAAAAATTGAACTTCTGAATAAAATTGTATGAATATATGATGGTATTAAATACATGGGGGCAACCATCAGAAAATAATTCAATTTCAGTTTACTCTTGGATACACTTTTTTTTGGACCTGTTATAAACTGGTGTTCTAATGAGAGGGAATACATAAAAATGTGTATGTATACAAGAATGCTCACAGTTTCACAGATTCTGATTTATTCAATCATAGTTCTTACCAACTGTTCTGAGTATACCTAAATGTATCACATTGACACATCCAGATAAAACTGCATATATGTGTGGAATCTGTTGTGCCACAATTTTTTTTCATACAGGCTCACTCAGTGTGTAATGCCTGTACCTAACTTTAATTCCTGTTATCACAGAATTCAGTCCTATCCTGTGATAGCCAATATCATACAGAAGCAGCTTTGATTTGTTTTCAGTAAATGGAGCATGCAAGTTATTACGTATGCTTATTATTTATAATTATTTTAATTATTTCCATAGTTATAAATAATAATTCCTGTCTATAACATACCTGTTACATATATACTCCA